>CM034359.1:38632337-38652129 GCA_019925275.1 Mytilus edulis | reverse complement strand
ATATAAATAATGTCCAGTTCCAAGGAAAAACATCAATAGTGACTCAGACTATTTATACTACATATAGGTACCTCACTCACTAATATATATGTTTATAATTTATTTATAAAATTGCACCCATCAGCACTTAAAGGAATGTTGACAGTTTAAACAGTTTTCAAAATCTTTCCTGTCAATACAATGTACATGTAAGTACCTAATAATGTCAATGAATGTAGTTTGAAAGCAACTACATTTTACCAATGACTCTTCATGACACAAACAATACAATGATTGACCTTTCAAGACTGTCAAGCTAGGAACAAGTACATGAAGTATGCTAAACTGAAGTACAAATGTACATGTACATGTAGATGACAGACACAACCAAAGATACCTGGTTCTATTCGAAAGAAGACAGCTAAATATAAGCCAACACACTTTCTTTACAGACACCTTATTATATGTAAAAGTATATATCACTTGCAGTTACAACTCAATCTACACATTCAACAAGTTCAAGAGATAAAGTTGCAGAACACAATGTTGTGTCAAGAACTGATTGTATCATTTTACTTGTACAAGCTGGTTTTTATCTGCAGTGTAAGTATACATACATGTACAGTTTGTATGGTTTAACTATTTTAAATACTGTCATGACTGTTAAATATTAACCTTGCAGCTGCCATTTCAACAGAAATGCAATTTTAACAGAAATGACAGTAAAATTTGACCTCATAATAAAAAATGCCTGACACCTCAAAGCAAAATTGATTTTTTGACATACATTTGTACATGGTTGCAGTGTCACAGATATATGCTGAACATCTTTTCTGCATACGACTTATTGCTATTCCAGGTTGACCTGAGAATCTGTCCCGCTAAAACTATTGACACCTTACAACAATCACCTTTCCATTGAGGCGTCAGATATTTTGTTTTATGACCTGTGTGATGTCCAGTAATGGCACACAAACAGCGATAAGATGTATTGACAGATTCATAGATATAGGAAGATGTGGTATGAGTGCCAATGAGACAACTCTACATCCAAGTCACAATTTATAAAATTAAACCATTATAGGTCAAGGTATCAGTACCTCGAATGATCAAATACATTTTAACACCAGGGCTCACACGTGCACTACTTCAGAATTATAGGGAAAAGTGACTTCTCTTTTTGAAACTGATAGGGAGAAGTGGTGAGATTTGAAAGAGAAGTGCTCATTCGAGCGGTGCGCTACAATGTTTGGATTTTACTACAGTATAAAAGGTCATGTAAATAATGTTCTTTTTATATTATTTAATTAATATCTGAGTATACAATTAAAGTAACATTTCAAATTAAAAGTTGTTCAAGTTTTACTAAGGTTTTTGTGAGAAACTACAAACTAAATATTTAAAATATCTAGCACTAAAATTAAAAAATGTAAAGAATTATATCAATTACAATTTAATTCAAATCTATCTTGTGTATGGTATTCAGTGTTTTTCATTAAAAAAAAATTTGTAAGGGTTCCACGGAACCCGGTGTCTCGACTACTTTTGCTGTAAATCGCAGGCTCAACAAAAGTGAGGAAAAAAATCAATAAAAATATTCCTCTTGATACTATCTTTTGATTGTAATAAGCTTCTGTCCAAGTTTGGTAAAAATCCAGGATAGTTTTTGAATCTAATAAATGTTTTAAAAACTTTAACTGCAGACTGTATGTAATGTTAACTGGAAGAAAATCTAAGTTCATTTATAAGTAAAATACGGAAAAAATGGATTTATTTTTTTACAAAATTTACTTCTGGATACTACATGTATATCTTATGATCATAAACAAGCTTCTGTCCAAGTTTGGTACAAACCAAGGATAGTTTAAGAAAGTTATTAAGATTTTAAAAACTTTAACCACAGAGTAAATGTAATGTTTCCCTGCAGAAAAACTAAGTCCATTTATATAGTCTCAGAGTTAAGCGACTTTGAAACAATCCATAAAAAATATAGGGATTTATATACACCAATCAATTAGATGTAACCAAAAGTCTATTAATGCGTGTGGAATATGTAATTTTTCCCTTTGGGATCAATATTCTTCGGTCAGCTGTTCTATCCGTGCGTCCGTAGTAATTATTGTAAAAGTACAGATTTTGGTCATAGCTGGTCCGGTTTAGATCTTTAGTTTAGAAATCGGTCAATGGCAGACGAATGCAAGAAAATTAACAAAAATAAACGATGTTTGACAAGTTATTTGGAAAGGATCATGATGTTTTGAATGCAATAAATGGATTAAACATTTACTGGAGGCAACTTTTATCACGTTTAAATGAAGTAACAAACTCCTTTTGCCGCCGAAATATAGGTTGATGTACGTTTTCAAATAACAAGTACCGGAACTTGTGGAAGTGCATGAAGTGATAAAAAGTTGTATTTTTATCAAATAACCTGCTTCACACTGCAAAGACAATGCTTCAACCTCTTTTCTTAAGTTATTGAATCGTTTATGTCTAAATTTCTTTAATTATCAATAAAAAATTGATGTTTCATCAACTTGGTAAAAATTGAAAATGTCCGATGACGGAAGCGACTGAAAGCGAGTATCGTCAAGAACAGGACTACTTGTTTTCGCTTTTGGGGGTCGGGGAAAGCGAAGTGACGGTCGGGAAAGCGACTTCTTCGCCCAAGTCACCTGTTAGCGTGAGCCCTGAACACTGTTAATATCCGAATAACAATTTTAATGACCGAATAACACTTGAAATTTTAATATTAGCACATATTGGTGACTTTTTAAACATTGCTTATCAAATAGTAGTATATTATAGATGTACTTTATAACTTATAAATGATTTACAGAAAGAAGATCAGTTAAAAAAAAAACCTTTTTAAATTCAGCGTGTATATCCAATATGGTGACCACGGAAATCACAATGGCCGCCATGTTCGATTTACACGCTAAATTTAAAATGATCTTTATGAACTTATCTGTTTCCTGTAAATCATTTTTAGTTATGAAATACATCAAAAATATATTATTATTTAATAATCAATGTTTAGAAGTTACCGAATTGTGCTAATATTAAAATTTAAAGTGTTATTCGCTCATTACAGGTGTTATTCGGATAATAACAGTGTTATTCGGTCATTCGTGTTACCCTCGAGGTATGGTTGCATGTTGATTTGTTGAGTCATTATACATGTGGACCAGCCACTGTAACTTTTCAAGTCTTAAGATAATCTGGTGTCTGCAAATTCAAAAGTAAATATTACAAATCAACATTAAATAGCAGACATTTGTAACTTGTAACCAGATATGAGTATGGTTGGGCAAACCCATAGTAATTTGTGATATAAACTTAACATACATAACATTAAGGATTGTGGAAGTTTCTAAACAAAATCAATATTTTTTAAACACAAAAGCATTATTGCTTTAACTGTTCTAGTTTTTGACATTTCATATTTTCATAATCAGCATGTAAATATTTGTAAAACGAGAGCCATACCTTCCAACCATTTCCTGCATCTTTATAGTATGGAAAATGGTCACATATCCATTGGTAAATTTCACTTAATGTCATTTTCTTTTTATGAGAACTGTTTATGGCAAATGTTATTAAATTAGCATAACTATAGGGTGGCTTTCCATCTCTGTGACTTGTTGCATCGTTCTGATCGAGTGTTGCAGTTGTGTCTAAAGGTGAATTTGGAGCCTTCCGTAAGGCAATATTACCACCTTGTGTTTTAGTTAAAGGTCCATTTGACACACCGTCTTTACCCACGACACCAGCCATAGCCCCGCCGACGGTTAAACGGGGTAGCCAGTCCATTGCTGTGAGAGAGCTTTCTAGGTCCGCCATCTTAGATTTCATTAATTAACCGTATCACATCATTCGACAAGCGTATTAATATATTCGATTGTAAACAATTCCTTTTTAAACAGAATTAACCAATATCACATTTAAATGGTTGCAGTGTTGAAACAAGTATTCGAAATATGATTTAAATTTAAAGCATGCTTCTTAAATAATCAGAATTAAGAAATAACTTTTTTTAAGGGGCGGAATAAATAGACGAATCACCGTCGGAAATGCTTTTGGCCCCCAACGACGTCGCATAGCAGCGTAAACATTGCTGCGTAAGTCCTCTAGACTTTTATCTATACTAAGGAAAACACAAGAGAACAACTTTCCCGGGAAATTTGGCAGGTGCCCGAAATGTAAAATTTCACAATCGTGTGGGAGTGGAAAACCCCATTAAAAATAAAGATTTTGAACGAAAGAATTATACGTTTATTCAATTCAATTCAATTCAATTCAATTCAATATTTTATTGGAAAGAGCACAATAGAGGCGTGATCCAAATACAGACAATTATAATATTAAAACAACACATAAATGAAATAAGATTCATGTAACAAGTTCATGAATGAAAAAAATGTGCTTAGCTCAATAAAATTTAACCTCTAATAAACAAGGACTAAATTTCTCTACAAATAGGATATATTTACTAATACAAATTCTAGTCTGCAATATCCACAAATATAACCCTCGGATTTCAATAACAATACTGAGTCAGCCAAACTATAACTTAGTGAGTTACAGACTATAACCACATGTCTCACACTTTTTACTCTTTTTACGACCGCCGCTTTAGTACAGCCAGTCAGATAGACATGATTTATTGATACGCTAACCCGGGCTAAAACAAATTGTCCTGTCCACAAGTACCTAGTAGGGTATAAAGCTGGAGAGAGACTGTCGATCGCGACAAAAAAAATAAGCAGAAAGAAATACAGGAGTCCACAGAAAGCGAATTGATAAAAAGAAAAATGAATGATGTCGCCGGGAGGAGGACGACAAATCCAACCAAAACTCCGTTTTCAATAAAATTATAATTAAGCTACTGTTAAAATTGGTGCGTCATAGGCATATAACACATAAATGTATATAAAAATGTAATGTAGTATATGAGAAACTGAATAGTGAAAGTAGTGGTATGATTGCCAATGGATTATACGACAGGCTGTGAAGAGGTCAAACGACACAGAAATTAACAACCGAATATTATTAAGTTGCCGAACGGCCTTCAACAATTAGCAGAGCCCAAACATTACAAACCGCATAGCCAGCAATTTATTTTCTCTAAAATACGAGATCATACAGTATTCAGTATTTTTCATTTATCATTTTAAATGTACGCTGGCATCACCCGTCTGTTTTCTTACCAATTAATAACTTAATTAAGTTCAGACTTTTTTATGTTTAAAATATCATCATTGGTCCATAATTAAGATTGTTTCCTAATTGTTTTAATCGTAATTTATAAGCATGCATTAAATATTTGCCACTGGACGTAAAGCAAATAACACTCAATCATTTTTTTAATTATAATTGCCGAATATTACGAAAAGTTACATGGCAAATTCGGCTACGACAGTCTACACCTGGGGTAGAAAAAACTTAGTGTTTCGAAAATTTCAATCCTAACAGACATAAACAGAAAATTAAATACCTATGATATTTCGAGTCAGCACAAAAGTGCAAAGTGTTGAATACTGTGCTGGTGATACCATGGGGTGGGGTGGGGGGGTCTCAACGAGCAATAATAGCGACCCAGGGATTGAATTGTATTTTTCAACAAAATTTAAAGACAGGCCTTAACGACATAAATACTGAAGTTATAGTAATATCGTGAACTCAAAGCTGCTTTACTTTTAGGTGATATAATGTTATTTCAATATATCATACATATATGTATGTAAATAAAAGTAAAGTCAACCATTATGTAAAATAACACCCGTATCGTATGTCTCTAGTCAGAAAAGACTACAATGGAATTGCATGTCATTTTTAATTTAATTTCCAAAATTTGCCATATTAGTGACACTAGCGCGAACGAAATCAAAAATCAATAGAATATGTATAAAATGAGATTTACACAAAACCAGACCGAATTAATTTGTCGTTCGTCTTGCATTTCGGTCTATGAAATGTATATCCATGTATTTGTTTATATAAAATTTTTGTAGGAAAAATGGAGTTTTTTTAATTTGTAAAATATCAGAAGCAAACCAAAGTATATGTATCAATATATATAACATGCTATATTTCAAGTTAAGTATACTGACCTGTTTTCATTTCCATCTATTTATTTGACATCACCATCATAGATACAAAAACATTGTAAAAATGTTTTAAAAAATCCCCTTAGGGAAACTTGTTCAATATTACCAAAATAATAAAGCACTACTATAGTTAAAAAGGTGTTTTTATTATTTTATTATTTTTGCCAATTTGCCAAGGGTACAAACTAACAATTCGAAGAACTGCCGATTTGGGTTTTTCCCCAAACAAGTGTTGTATTTAAAGGCATTTATTTTGTAAATACTATTATTCAACCTTGACATTCAAAATTGTTTATATTCAAACGATGCAATTTTTATAGGTACGGGTCTGACATTATCAGAAAGAGATTGAATCCTAAATACACAGTTTCAGTGTTCTATAAAATTTGAATAAACTTAACAAAACGTCACAAAAGTGTGCATATAAAAAAAACCTACAAATTAGAAGAAGATATAGACGTTGCATTATTAAAATAATTAATTAGTTCATAACTCGTAATGAAACTAAGGTTTCAACTTCGACAGGCAATTGACATTATAGATTGAATTAGCTATAGTTATTGTTAGGTCTCTTTTGGACAAACAGGTTCTGTTAAAAAGCCAAACAAGTGTAAAGTTGAAGAGCATTGAGGACCCAAAATTCCAAAAAAATTGTGCCAAATACGGCTAAGGTAATCTATGCCTTGGATAAGAAAATCCTTAGTATTTCGAATAATTCTTACTTTTGCAAACAGCTAATTTATCCAAAATGGCCATACAATTGATACTTAAAAGTGTAGTCAAGCTTTTCATGATACAGCTATTCATTTTATTGTAAGGTTATGCACCCTTACATGCTTTTGTATAATATGATCTTTAAGATACCCATTGATGTCAATTTCAAACTTCAGCTTAATATAATATCACTTTAGGCCTTGGGTTCAAATAATGGAATTGGATGTCATAACTTATTTTTATTTCTTACATTTTCTATACAAGGGCGAACGAATTTGATAGAAAAGACTATAATATGAAAAAGTAAAATCACAAAAATACTGAACTCCGAGGAAAATTCTAAAAGGAAAGTTCCTAATCAAATGGCAAAATAAAACAATCAGACACATCGAACGAATGGATGAAAACTGTCATATTCCTGATTCATTCCTGACTTGGTACAGGCATTATCTTTTGTAGAAGATGATGAATTAAGCCTGGTTTTAAAGCTAGCTAAACCTCGCACTTGTATGACAGTCGCATCAAATTCCATTATATTGACAACGATGTGTGAACAAAACAAACAGACATAATCAGAGTACAGCAGTCATCATTGTGTGAAAGTAAGAGTTCGAACACATCAAATTAATTTGCGGCAGTAAAATGAACCGGAGGGAGCGATATGATTATTTATCATATACTTAGACTAAATAACATATAAATTTTACCGTATGATAATAGCATTAAATTGACGTAAATTCCATATTTTTCGAATTGGTGCTTAGCGGGCTGATATGAAAAGTTTATCACATGCTTCGATTGTTATCACATGCCTTTCCGTAACGTTATCACATGGCATTCCGGTAATACTCGGCCAATTCCGGAAAATACACCTTAATGTTACGTTTTCAGTGAAAAACATTACAAAGTAGTGTACAAAATAATTTCTTGAATACTGGAAAGTATATTGTTTAAAATAATAAAACAAAAAACAAAAAAACAAAAAAAACAAACAAATTATTTAGAAATGCATTTTTTAAGTTTTTCTGAAACATAATTTAGAAAGTTTCTTTATAAAGTTGAATTTTCCAAACAATGATCATTATGTATATTGTTGTCTTATTTTTTTGTCGATTCGTCCATATTTATATGTTTTTTTTCTTTCTCTCTCTCTATTGAGGCATATAATAGAAAAATTTCAGATTGAATGTATCAAATTTTGGGTCCGACGGCCGTGAACTCATGTTTTTACTCTTTAAACTTCGGGAACCACGTAAAAGGATCAATATATAAATCTGTTATTTTTCTCTACTGTTGAAGCATATGATAAAAAGATCATAACATGTCATTTTTCATATCGCATGTATTATCAGCCCTCGGTCAATATCAGCCCTCGAGCCATGCGGCTCTTGGGCTGATATTGAACCTAGGGCTGATAATACATGCGATATGAAAAATGCCATTTAATAATCTGATAGTATCATATTATATAAATAATTTTTATTGTTTTAGATTAATTATCATTCACGTGTAAACTATGAAAAGCTCAATTTAATATAAGTGCAAAATACAACATGCTATATTTCAATCTAAATGATTTACTTGTTCTTGTTTTCATATAATGTTTTGACATATCTATATACATTTGGATACAGAAACACTTATTATTTAAACAATATTTTGAACAATATTCACAGCAAGCTTAATCAGCATTATAAGATTTATAAAGTACTAATATTTGAAAAGATGTTTTTATTTTTATATTTTTTTGCCAATTTGCCGAGGTTACAAACTAACAACCCAACGAACTGCTGATTAAAGCTTTTCCTCACCCATGCAGTATTTAAACCTGAATTTATTTTGTGAATACTATCATCCAATCTTGTCATTCATTTAAATGGGATAATATCCAAATACTGTATGTTAATATGTACGGGTCTGCAATTTGCATTATGAATAACAAGAAATAATAGACCGAAAGCGATTGAATCATAGTCATAGAGCTTGCTGTTTAGGTTTTTTCAAAGCGAACATTGGCCAGTACTTGTGACTAAAATAACAAAAATACCGAACTCCGAAGAAAATTATAAACGGAAAGTCCCTAGTACTGAAAAGCTGAAACACATCAAACGAATGGTTAATAACTGTCATATTTCTGACTAAGTACAGGCATTTTCTAAGGTAGAAAATGGTGGATCAAACCTGGTTTTATAGATAGGTAAATGTTTTACTTGTTTGACAGAATACTTGACTGGTTATTGTAGACCTCCATGACGGTCTGTATTTTTGCATCATAACTTTAAATAACGTTGAATATCTGTATAGTTGCAGTTATGTAAAGTTTTGAATGATATTGTCACATCTCTTATAGCATTCTCTTTTTTGAAGAGTTTTTATATGGTGCTATTACAAGGACTGAGTTATTTGTTTGCAATTGCTTTTAGTTTGTTTCCTTTTATAGATGATGAGAACATACTAGTTAATTAATTCATGAATGAAGTGTTCAGAATTCTTTACATCCGTTTTAAAATCTTTTTAATTCAAATCTTTTCTAGGATCAATAGACCAATTTATCAGTGTGAAAATCTACAAAATGAAGCGTACATGCATAGCAAATCATTTTTTTTTAAACCAGTAAAACCGCCGAATGCTTTAGATTTTTATGCTGTGTATTGTACGTGTTCTATTATTTGTCTACTATTTGTTTTTTTCTTTTTCTAGCCATGGCGATGTCCGTTTATTTTCGATCTACGAATTTGACTGTCCATCTGGTATCTTTCGTCCCTTTTTAAGTCTTTACTAGTAATGCCAAAATAGAAGAATATGACATCATCGAATCTCCAGTCTTTACTGATTGTTATTTGTCTGCACTGTCAGAGATAAGTTATCTTTATGTCTTTGACATGGTTTCTTTTATATTGTGATAAACTCCGTTTACTGTAAAGGATTCAATAGAAAATGTCTATGTATTTACAACTTTTTTTGGCATTATTTATATTGTGTACTGGTGTACAAAGTCTAAGTAACGACTACATTTTGCAGAGATTTGGTAAGTAACTTTATTTGAATATCAATAATTATGTAAGTTTTGTTAAGAACTGATCAAGGTGCTGATAAACGGAATATAAAGGTGTTTGGCGAACATTTTAACCATGCTCTTGCAGCTGTCAGTTCTTTTAATTAAAAATTCTAAAGGATTCCGCCATTTCCATTGTTTAAGTTTTCATCCCACACTAGATTATTGAATTTTGCCATGTTGAATTATTTACAATGGTGTATGATAGTAAAAGTTAAGGCAACAGTAGTATACCGGTGTTCAAAAGTCATAAATCGATTGAAAGAAAACAAATCTGAGTTACAAACTAAAACTGAGGGAAACACATAAAATATAAGAGGAAAACACGAAACAGCAGAAATACTAAAGTGCAACAAAAAAACAATCGACAATGCAATCGACAATGCAAACGAGAATGCATAAATTGTATACATATGTTATATTTAACAATGCCATCAAAGTGCGAGGTTTGGCAGGCATGCCACAAAACCAGGTTCAACCAACCATTTTTTTTCTTTAAAAATGTCCTGTACTAAGTCAGGAAAATGGCCATTGTTATATCATAGTTCGTTTCTGTGTGTGTAACATTTTTACGTTGTGTTTCCGTTGTGTCGTTTGTTTTCTCCTATATTTGAGTGTGAATTCACATTACTATAAGACGTGTCACAGTACTTTTCTATCCCAAATTCATGTATTTGGTTTTGATGTTATATTGGTTATTCTCATCGGATTTTGTCTAATGCTTGGTCCGTTGCTGTGTGTGTTACATTTTAATGTTGTGTCGTTGTTCTCCTCTAATAATTAATGCGTTTCCCTCAGTTTTAGTTTGTTACCCCGATTTTGTTTTTTGTCCAGATTTATGAGTTTTGAACAGCGGTATACTACTGTTGCCTTTATTTACATACAACGATGAAGATAAAAAGTACAATTAAGATGCCTCATTCCGGTCAGTTGTATTTTATTCTTTTCTTTATTGCATAGCGTATATGGAACAAGAAATTGCAAATCTAAAAGAAGAAAATCAAAGGCTTTCTTCCGAATTAACGAAACTGCAGCAGCATGATTTTACAAATGAAGCTTTACTCAAGAACATGTATGAACACATCAACAACTCTGAATCTAAAATGGAAACAAAACGTCTCCTTCTAAGTTGTAAGTACTTGTTGATATATTTTGTACAATTGCAATATCACAAGAGACGTTAAAGTTATATGTCTAGAGGGGTAATTTTTTTTAAAGCAGACATAAAGATATCGTAATTACCTTTTTCAAACAAATTTGTGGTCCTCAATGCTTTTTTTGCTTCGTACCTTATTTGGTTTTTTAACATTTTTTGATTCCAGCGTCACTGACAAATCTTTTCTAGACAAAACGCGCGTCTGGCGTAAATATGAAATTTAAATCCTGGTATCTACACCAATATAAATATAATGAAAACAAAGGACGTGGACGAAATTGCTTGCTATTGGACGTTGATTTTGATAGACATGTCATCAAATCAAGACCAACATAATTAAATAAACATTTTTCCCGTGACCACTTTTACATTACTTTCGTTATACAATATATATATATGTCATGTACTGTAGTACGACGCTAAATTAAAACTGATGTGGAAAGGTAACACCCGACCACCGAAAGCTTCATTTTTATGAAGCCCAGGTGGTCGTGTGGTCTAGCGGGACGGCTACAGTGCAGGCGCTTTAGTGTCACGATATCTCAGTAGCATGGGCTCGAATCCCGGCGAGGGAAGAACAAAAAATTTGCGAAAGCAAATTTACAGATCTAACATTGTTGGGTTGATGTTTAGACGAGTTGTATATATATATTTGACATCAAATACAATTAGTTGCATGACCTTCAAATAGATTAAAATGGCAAGATGCGAACATGGCGAAGGAATCAACGTATTTTTTTTTATCAATGGTATTTGATAGAATGATTGTAAAAGTAACACTTTTAACTGCGTTGCCACACCTCCCGCGCCGATGGCGCAACTGTTTTATGTTTTTGTTTTACTTTCTATAAGATAACAAGAAAATCACAAATGACTGGCACGATGTAACAAATCACTACACTTTCACTTTGTACAGATACAAAATGTTGTGGGCGTGCATATATCTCCCAGTTAGTCTGTAACTTTCATGCTTTCTAGGTCTAGACTGTAGCGTCTATAGATATTTATCAAATAATGTCTTTGTAAACATAACTAAAATGTTTATTGTCTAACAGAAGATACTTTTTGTACAATTTTGCCTTGTATTGACTTTATAGCGCACAATTACTATTACATGTACAACACTGACTTTTGTCTATCAAGGATAGATTGAATAATTGCTTACCGGTACTTCAACATCATTTGATCTTTGGTAAACTGAACTGTCTCATTCGATTGACAATCATACATGTACCACATCTCTTTACTCTTAGGTCTTAACTTCAAATTTGGTATAAAAACTATTTTTACAATAAATGACTTTGTTAACATGTACATGATAACTATAAAATGGTTATTGTCTAACAGAAGATACTTTTTGTACAATTTTGCCTTGTACATGTATTGACTTTATAGCTCACAGTTACGAATATACATGTAAAACGATTTTTATAGATTAAATAAATGCTTACATTGTACATCAACATAATTTGTTTCTTTGATGAACTGAGCTGTCTCATTCGATTGGCAATCATACCAGATCCCGCATCTCTTTACTGTTATGTCTTAATTTTAAATTTGGTACAAAAACTATTTTTTGTGCATGTATTACGTATGGGCTGTTGGTTTCATGTGATAATATTTAACGACCTGCTATGCTGCATGGGTTTTGTTGATGGTGGTTGACATACATTCATTAATTCAATCATTGTACATGTAGACTACTAGTTTTTAAAATCTTCATTTGATATTGGATGGATAGTTGTCTTATTTCAATCATATCCCATGTCTCCTTGCTTATTTTACTACACATACATGTACATCGTCAATATACATAGTACACTCAACACCAAGCAGATTTGAAGTATTAAATAAATCTGGCATGTAATGAAATTTAAAAAAAGATTTTCAATGATTTTTTTTTATGTTAAAATATAGAAATAATACAATTTAACCCAGGTATCACATGATCATCTATAAAGTCACTATCAAAGTTCCCTACACACAAAGCCTAGCTTTCACGTGTTGGTATAAGAGATTGAATGTTAATGATCCCATGAAACATTGTTGGTATATCCTCCATAAATGATATACTATACAAATCCTTGTTGTTACCAAGTCGTCCCACGCTGTCAATGAGGTCGCCATCTTGAAAAATAATACCAGATTTTCTGAAAATGACTGATTTTCAAATCAATTTGGAAGGGACATAATAAAATATTAAACTATTGCATATACAATATTTCAAATATTTATGACTATAGTAAAAAGCACATATTCCCACAATTATTCCATCTGTTTGTTTAAATCGCAATTTTAGGTTTAACACGACAGAAAATCCAATATTTATCGGAGTTGGATGACTAACAGTGTGAACTTATCGAGGCAACAAGACAAATTTTCAAAAGCATTTGGAAGGGAGAAGACCAAAATTTAAACTTTTTCAAAAGGCATAAATATATTTCTTAATATATGAGGAATTGCTATATGTTCCCACACTTTTTGTTTCATGAACTTAAAGTACTTTATTTTATCGATTCTTGAAAGCCCGTGTGCATTTCTATACATTTTACTTGGGCTTTATACGGGTGATATGTGACGTCATCAAAGACACGTGACGACTGCTATAGTTGGATATGATTAAGCTTGTTTTACATTACCACAGTAAATTTATTTTTAACAAAACGGGGTAAGTTTTATTTAACTATTTTTCGTTTTAGCTGATTCCACTCCTACAACAGATCACGTGGCATTTTGTGCAACACTTACACACACCATCTCAAACTTGGGAACACACCAAACTATTGAATACGACAAGGTCATTACAAATGTAGGACATGGGTATGATGCAAGGCATGGACATTTCATATCGCCAAAAAGGGGAATATATCTGTTGTCCGTGACAGCTCACTCAGAGAATAGTGCCCAGCAAAAACTAGCACTGGATTTAGTTGTAAATGGAAATATAATATTCCAGCTAGTGCCTGATGGTTCAGGAGGGTCTGAATCCAATATGAGCCAAGTATTTCCGATTGTATTGGAACAAGGAGATATGGTATGGGTAAGGACAAGGACGGGATATGACGGTAAATATCTATATGGTTCTACAGAATGGACGATGAACACTTTTTCTGGTGTTTTGCTGTCAGCATTATAAAATAAGTTTCATCATTAAAGTTTTTTTCTGAAGTTCTGATTTTGTCTTAATAAAAAACAATTTCCTGAAAATTATTAACATTGAAAGAAACACAAAAAAAGGACAGCCCACAATAACATCACAAATACACTTACCATAAGACATTTCACCGAATACTCATAATGTTAAGCAAAGTGAAATCTTTAACGTTTAAAAAACAGTCACGTTTTTTGTGTAGCGTTAAGTATGTTCTTCCATGACAAAATAAGCACGAAAAACACATCCACAAAAAAAAACTATTTTGCAGGTTTAGTCGTTTTTTTGTTGTTTCAGTTGTCTGATACCTAGTCAATTTAAGATATTCAAGGTTTGTTATGTTACATATCGTGTAGAGAACAGTGTATATTAGATTACCATTAGTTATGAAAGTTAGTGGCAATTAGTGAACTAAGTAATGCATATGGTCCAAGGACACAGTTATCGTCCTTTGGTTTTCGTTGTCTACGAATATAGTCCCCATTGTAAACAGTGTATAACTTGCATTTTTTATTTGATACACTTTCCCAATTTATCTCTTGATATTTAATGCATGAAATATTAAGTAGGGGGATGCAATTACATGTTAAAACCATTTGGGTGCTGAATCTTTCTGCTAAGTAGTGAAATTGTCCAGTTAAAAAAGGTCAAATTTTATTACGTCTGAAGCTGTCAAACTGAATTTTACACCCCCTTAACACAGAATTGTCAATATTTTGAGTTGGAGCTGGTAGAAGTTTCTATAATTTTGATATTACTTGTCTCACTAGTAGTACACTACACTGTTAAAATCTTTTTGAGAAAGACCAGGTGCGATTTTTTTTAATTTGAATTTATTGTTTAAGAGAAATACACTACGAAATAACTGTGTTCTCGGGCCATATGCATCGTAGTATGCCCTTTCCTTTGCCACACAGTGAAGTTTGATTTCAAATATCTTTGTTTTCTATTTTAGCAGACTTGACTTGTAGAATTCCTACAAATCCTTTTCAAAAGTAAAAAAGAAAAGAGAGCATGCAAATCTCTTTCTTTAAATACTAGTACACTTTTTGGTATAGATTTTAGACAGTTGAGACGAATTTTAAATATATTATTGTGTAACTCCTGTATAACCACGTGTGATCCGATGGAGAACGTCCGTTATAAAGTTGTAACATAGATCATGTCCTGTCACCCAAACATTCACATTTGGACCTCAGTCAGTTAGTGCATTGCATCTCATACACCAAATAAACTTGAGACGATTTATGAGACGGGAACATCGGTAAACCTCTGTGATTAAGATTATCACACAATGTTGACTGCTGTACCCATATTTTTTACATTTGTACTTACTATGGCCTTTTCTTTTGTTAACACATCAGTGTCAATATAATGGAATTTGATGCGACTGTTATAGGTAATTTGATGGTTTTTGATGACACAGTACAACACTGTCGCATTTCAAAATGTGAGACCAAAGGCTGCAAAACTTGTGCTATTTTAATTACAGATGCTGAATTCACTAGCAATTTGACCAAGAAGTCATTTTTTACCAGAAGTTACGATGATCTGAATTGTAAATCGATAAATGTCGTCTACGGATTAGAGTGCAACCTTTGCGGATTGGTATACGTCGGTGAAACGAAAGGAAGGCTAAACAAACGTATGTGCGGTCATAGATCAGACATTAACCTCAATGCTAACGACGTTCTATACCAGCATTTCAATCAGCCCGATCATTCCATCGTTTCTATGACAGTTCGCATTATCGAAAAGATATACCATAGCTCTAACAATCCTAATCTTTCAACGACTCTCCGTAGACAAAAAGAAGACTACTGGATTAGACAATTGGGAACTGCAACACCGTATGGCTGCAATGACTAAATTGATGGTATAGGTATTCTATCTAGTCCTTCGTGTAACTCGGTGAATGTGATGAATATTTTAAACTCGACTCCTCGACGTAGACGCAGTCATGGTCATCGTCATTATACATCACCTTCTCTGCACGATGTCTCTATTAATGACTTGCTGCCATTCATACAAAAGCCGTTAGGTATTCATCACATTCGCACGAAACTTTATTCATTACCTCTTTCAAAACTTCATTCTCTGTTCAATTTATGTTTGGAATCCACTGTTAAAAACCCTCATTCAAACCAATACAAACTTCAAGCTATAATTTCGGATATTGCAAGTCACAGACTTTTCAATTCAGTTCGCATTGGAAAAGATGAAAAAGAGAAAAGATCTTTTCTAAATCTTTCCTTTGCCAACAAAGGTCTCTATGGCGTCAACCTAGGCAATATCCTTCATCATAAATTAGTTCAATCGAAAATACCTTCTTATTTCAAAGACCAGTCTGTACCAATAATTTCTTATACCTATACCAAACCTATTGCAACTAAAATTTTCATTTACAAACGCGTTTTGCAGAATCTCGATATTGACGACTTCAAGTCTAAACCTCTTGATTGCACTTGTGCTAGTTCCCAATTCACATATAATCCTGCTGGCCACGTTATTACCGGTGACCTTAACATTGTTAATAACACTTCTCTACGAAATGTGTTATCGAAAGGTCCGAAATATCGTGAGCGTAAATCCATCAATTGGAAATACAACTTTAAAATTTTGATGGATTCAGTCGAGGATTATGCCAGGCAATGGGCTAAACGTGAAAAGGAAGACGTAGACACTCTATCCGAATGGATTAAGGCAGTGAGGTCGTTAATACAAGAATTAAGAAACTGAATGGGTCCATCAATGCCCATGCTACGTCAATCTTTAAAGACCCAAATGTTGCTAAACACTTATCCGACCTCCATGATAAATATGTTGTTGTCCTCGCAGACAAAGCCCCAAATAACATCGTTTTTGTCTGTAAAAGTCACTACATTAATTGCTTGATAAGCGAATTAGGTATAGACAATTCACTTGGAAACTCAACATATACCCTCACGACACTTACCGAATAGGAAATCCTGGATAATCATCGGTCTGTTCTTTGTTCCTTTGGTATTTCAACCAAAGATGAAGAACTGGATCTTCTATCACTGTATTGGATATCTAAACTACATAAGTGTCCTTACAAACAACGGTATATTGCTGGGTCTTCCAAGTGCTCCACGAAACCTCTTTCTAAATTATTAACATCTATTTTATCAGCAATCAAAGACGGGCTTCAAAGTTATTGTGAAACTGCCTATTCTAGAGGTGGCGTGAATCAGATGTGGATACTTAAAAATTCCAAAGATCTTTTAGAGTACATACAATCTAACTCTCTTTCATCTTGTAACAGTATTAAAACATTTGACTTTTCTACTCTTTACACAAGTATTCCACATTCCAAACTAAAAGACAAATTGAAAGAGTTGGTATTACTTTGCTTCATAAAAAAGAATGGCCAACGTAGATACAAGTATCTTGTCTTAGGGAGGGATAAATCATAATTTGTAAAGAATCACTCTGATTCAAACAAAAAATTCTCTGAAACCGATATTATCAAGATGCTTGATTTCTTGATTGACAACATACTTGTAACGTTCGGAGGACGTGTTTTTCAACAGACTGTCGGCATCCCAATGGGAACAAATTGTGCCCCTCTACTTGCCGACTGGTTTCTTTATTATTATGAGGCTGACTTCATGCAGGAACTTCTTAGGACGAAAGATAAGAAGTTAGCAATATCCTTTAACTCTACTTTCCGCTATATAGATGACGTTCTTTCACTGAACAATTCAAAATTTGGTGACTATGTGGAACGCATCTATCCCATCGAATTGGAGATAAAGGATACTACAGATACAGTTAAGTCGGCTTTATATCTTGACTTACATCTAGAAATTGACAATGAGGGTCGGTTGAAAACAAAACTTTACGACAAAAGAGATGATTTCAGCTTTCCAATTGTGAACTTTCCATTTCTAAGTAGCAACATTCAAGCAGCACCTGCATACGGGGTATATATCTCCCAATTGATACGATATTCCTGTGCTTGCATTTCATATCATGATTTTCTTGATAGAGAGTTACTGCTCACAAGGAAGCTATTAAAGCTAGAGTTCCAAATGGTGAAGTTGAAATCATCCCTTCGTAAATTTTACGGACGCCATCACGAGTTGGTTGACCGTTATGGAATAACCGTTTCACAAATGATATCGGATATGTTCCTTACGTCGTAACTACAATCCCCTTCCTTTTCATGAATGTGACCTACCGAATTAGACTATTAACCGGATTTGTAATTACATAAGCAACACGACGGGTGCCACATGTGGAGCAGGATCTGCTTACCCTTCCGGAGCACCTGAGATCACCCCTAGTTTTTGGTGGGGTTCGTGTTGTTTATTCTTTAGTTTTCTATGTTGTGTCATGTGTACTATTGTTTTTCTGTTTTTCTGTTTGTCTTTTTTCATTTTTAGCCATGGCGTTGTCAGTTTGTTTTAGATTTATGAGTTTGACTGTCCCTTTGGTATCTTTCGTCCCTCTTTTATACAAGTGACAGGTTTAGTAAGTTATAAACCCAGGTTCAAGATACCATTTTCTACATAAGAAAATACCTGTACCAAGTCAGGAATATGACAGTTGTTATCCATTCGGTTGATGTGTTTGAGCTATTGATTTTGTCATTTGATTACAGACTTTCCGTTTTGAATTTTCCTAGATGTTCAGTAAATTTGTGATTTTACCTTTTCCTAAATTCTCCCCACCGTTGTCAAATTAAGTGGAGTGTGTTTCATTTCTTCTTTATATCTTATATCCTACCTATATTTGAAAAAAAAATACCAAGCTAGCTTTGAAAACATTTACGTCGATTGTTTGTTACTTTTTCAATCCAAAAGAATATTTTGTAAAATGCTTTTTAAAACAACTCATCTCTCCCCAAAACAAGTAAAACCAACAATAATGAGAAATAAACCAAAAATCCCTACTGCATAGAATGTAATTAATACAGCCCGTGTATCTGTGAACATTTCCCAATTAATTACTTTCAATCAGTATAAAATATAACCTTATATCAAAATTAACTTTCCCAAATGACGTAAAATACCCAAAAAGCAAGGAAATTTTAAAAGAATTGTGCTGTCATTAATATTCAAGAGATATTTTATCACTTTGATTTTGATTTTAATAAATTACCATGTTTATAACTTAAAGAGGATATTGTTATTTTGTCTAGGTAACACATTATTACATGATTTATGCAGCACGATAACATTTGCTATTAACTTGTAAATATGTTAAACATGAACAAACTTTAAATTGTACTAGTTATTTTTTTAACATTATGTACTTTATGAATTGAAATGGGGATTTAAATTTATTAATAGGAGATTAAAAATAGCACTGATTTCCTAGTTACCAGCATGTTTAATGTTTACTCTTTTACACTCCCTGATATAACATGTATAACATATATAAATATAGAATATTCAATACCCAAATAGAAAATTATATATGTTGCTTTTTTTGCGTTTACTTGCAAAGATTTAAATTGAAAACATTACGACTGATGACACAAATATAAATGATTAGTGGGATAGGAAGAAAATCAATCTCGCTAACGCTTAATAAATAAAGGCAACAGTAGTATATCGCTGTTCAAAACTCATAAATCAATTGAGAAGAACAAATCCGGA
>CM034359.1:38620942-38632237 GCA_019925275.1 Mytilus edulis | reverse complement strand
TATCAATTTAATATACTGTTGGTTTTCATATTCTAAAAGTAAAAAGAATACAATAACATGCATTTTTCATAATTTTATTTTATCAAAATATAACATCAAGTAGTCATTGTCTGTAAAAGAAACAAAAAATACATCTTTAATAAAAGCATAATCATTTCATTTTGTTATAAAATTCTTGTTCTGTATTGTTATTTAAGGTCTTAAAAACACAACATGTCCCATTAAAACATAGTTCAAATACTGGACACATCATAGTATTTAATCTAACAATTTCTCTTTACCTTACTCATCATGCTCATGACCAGTGGTCGTCTGACTTTGTGGAAGTTAAAACTAATTGAAACCATGTAAAAAGTTAATTGATGATTGATCTATTTTATTTGCAAGTTTATTCAGTTAAAATTTCATTAGACATCTGACTTAAATTTGGCAGTGTTGTAGTTTAAAATCATTCATGTCATCAGTCTGTCTGATTCATTGACCATTTCAACCTTAATATTTGTTTTCAAGTTTTCCTACAAAGGTCATGAATATTCCTTTTCCTTTCTTAAACTTTTCCAATCTGTACAACACTCACCAAAGCTTTGAATAAGATTGTCTAGCTCTGCTGCGTTACTCATTTTCAATGACAGTCTGAGTCTTTGGGTTTGGTTCTGGAAAGAGACAAAAATGAAGATTTAACAAAATGTATAATATTTGTTTTCAGTTAACCACTATGATCCTTAACAAAATAGGAATGTGCGTTACTATTTTTGCATTCTATGATCTAGATGAAGATGATAGAAGATATCTTAAATTGTGTGCATCTGTACACTTATAATTTTATCCTGATAAAGCTTGGTACTTGCATAAGAAAAAGCTATACATATTCTGAGAAAAATGTGACAAAATTGTACCAGATGAACTTCTCCATTTCTCTCTTTTTGAATACTTGCAACTGATGCTTTGCCATGGCAGTTTTATTGGGATGCCATTCCATGCATGCATGTCACATCCTGTAAAAGGCCAAGTGAGGTTTTTTTCATCAGTTGTCATCCATTATCTTCCTCGTTATAGTCGTTTACTTTTACATATAGCTTTAGCTCAGTCAATATTGCTGCCTAATGTAATTAAAATCAATGACAGGAGACAAACTGATTTCCTAATAAGAACAATGCTCTCCAGCAGCTGTCTCTGATTACAAAACTCAGAAGAAAGAAAAAAATAAATGTAATTAAAACATGCAATCATGCCTTTGACCTTATTCTCTATTTGGCAGAACAACCTAGCTCCTTTTTAATCAAAATTGGTATGCACAAAAGTAAAATGCAAAGGAAGTTCAACACTAGTATGTTCATTTAAACCTTCCTTATAAATTGGAAATGATTAAATGTGTGACAGGATTGCATCATGTGGTAGATACTTAGTCAACCGCAAGCAGTTGAGCTATTATGTGGACAAATTCCCCTATTACAGTAGAAAAATCAATTAAAAATGAATAAAAAAAAAAAAAGATATGGAAAGTTTCGGGAAATTTTCATTGTACTAATGAAGTTCTCAAAATCGTTAAAAAAAAATTGTCGCTTTTTTCAATTCCTGCATTTGCGCAGAACGCAGAAATCTACTTCCTTCTTCCAGTCTTGTTGTCATGAGACTTTGAGTAGTCTAGTAAAATATAGGAGCTCAAGAAACACAATAGTCAAAACCAATATTTCATTTTTAATAATTATTCTTTGTCTTTGATATGAATTAACGATACCTGATGCATAGCATTTCTTTGTTTACATGGAACATGACGTCATAACTTAAATAACGTCACAAGTAAAATCCCTAACAACAGAACCAAAATCGGAAACATCACGGTATTTCCGTTTCTTTTTTTAACAAATATTTTTAAGTTACAAAAAAATTAATTCATACAGACTTCGTCCTCATTCACAGGTAATGCCTGCCTCATATAAGAAGTACTTCTTTAGCTCATATTAGTTAGTTAGGTTTACGTGCTGCCTTGTAACACAGAGGTCCCTGGTTCGAGTCCCACTGGAGACAATGAAATACATGCTCTCCAGCTACATATACATGAAAACGTATTTACACTTTTGGTATTAAGTTATTCTGGTTTAGTGGTTATGCCTAATGGCTCAGTGGCGGATCCAGCCATTTTAAAAAGGGGGGGTTCCCAACCCAGAGTAAAGGGTGTTCCAACTATATGCTCCCATTCAAATGCATTGATCAGCCAAAAAAAAGGGGGGGTTTCCAACCCTGGACCCCCCCCCTGGATCCGCCACTGTGGCTTATGGCATTTACTTATGCATGATTCTTTAAATCTATACCTGTGTTTTTGGTTTTAAATGAGGACGAAGTTCCCAATAACAGTAAAAAAATCAATTAAAAAAAAAAAAAAAAAAAAAAAAACAGGAATATTTTCATTGTACTAATGAACTCAAAGTTGTTCAATTTTTTTTTTTTGTCATGTTTTTGAATTTCCGGATATGCTCAGAAATCTACAATGTTATTCCTTTTTCCTGTCTCGTTTGTATGAAACTTAGAGAAAAATATATATTTATCAGTCTAGTATAAAATAGGAAGGGACGCATTACCAATTTCATTTTTAATAATTCCTTGATACATGAAAAAACGTTACCTGATCAGAGCTCCAGATAAGCTGCGTATTTGCGTGATCACGCAATACAAATAATAAAAAACCCAATGCAATTGCCCATTGCAGGGTTCAATAACCCAATTAATTCAAAGGAAAACCCAATTATATTCCAAAACCATGAGTTCTCAACCCTTTCATTGGCTACCATTTGCGTTATTTACCCTTATCTGTTTACAGTCGTCGCGTAAACTATTTTTATAATATTTATAATTGTAAATTTCCTTTCGTTCTTAAAATAGATCCCTGCATCAAGTAGCTGAAATGAGTCCCTGTTAGAGTTTTCCGTTGCTCAATAGGTACACTTGTTTTTGAAAACATTTGATCTTCTCAGCGTTTATCAAATTAGCGTGTGTCATGAAGTCATATTTTTTTCGCATTGCTCAGGATTTTATCATAACATACATTGTATTAAAACAAAAGTGAATGTCCGGTAAAAATATTGAATAGAAGCATGTTTTCTGCTTCTTTTGAAAAGCTTAGGGAAAGTTATGATGATAACAAGACTCAGCCAGTGTTTTTAGGAAGCGTCCATCGAACACACGGGCGTGTGTGCGTACCTTAAGGAGAACATTGCTAATAAAAGCAGGGTTTCCTCTAAAACGAAATTAGTTGGAAAGATGAAAGGCCAAATCAATTATGACATGATAAAGCATCAGAAACAAAAAGTTCTAATAAAAGACAACTAAACCCAGATTTATGAAAATTGGAATAAAACAAAAACATTCAAGTATAATTAGAGTTTATATACTATTTTTTTTCTCCATTTTACGGTTAATTAATGAATACACACACAGGCACTGGTCTCAGAATTTATTATATAAAGGTATAAGACGAATGCCTGTGAATACACATATCCGGGTTTTTTTTACAGTTTATATGAGAAAATACAAAACCGGCAGAAGGTTTGAAACGGAACACAAATTAAACCTACAATTGCTTCTCAGTCAATAAACCAAATAAAACAGCTAGCAAATAACCCTAACCCTAACCCTAAACAAAATAAAACAGCTAAACAAAGAAAGAAACATATTTAAGATGGAAAAAAATCTGGGGTTGATATTGCCTAAATATTCAATATTGTGTTGATGAAAAAACCCAATACATTAAGGGGCTTGGTGGTGAAAAACCCAATTTGATATTAACATGAGGGGTGAATTGGAATTGATAATGCAATTAAAAAACTTTATCACCCAATTATATAAGAAAATGGCGGGTAAAAAACCCAATTTGTGAATTCTTATCTGGAGCTCTGCCTGATGATAGCGTTTCTTTGTTTACATTGCATAAAACGTCATAACTTAAATAACGTCACAACTAAAATCCCTAACAACAGAACCAAAATTGGAAACGTAACAGTATTTCCGTTTCTTTTTTTTAACAAATATTCACAGGAGTTTGAAATCCTATCAATTAGGGGGGGGGGGGGGGGGGGGGGGGGGATAAAAGAGAGAAGCTCTACTGTGATAGTCGACTTTGGTATATTTTTACCCCCTTATTGATAGGATTTCAAACTCCTGTGAAATATTATTTTAAGTTACAAAAAAATAATTCATACAGACTTCGTCCCCATTTACAGGAAATGCCTGCCTCATATTATTTGTCAAATGAAAATGTTTTCTTACAAGTTACAGCCTTAAACTGAAATTTACAAGTTATTCAAGTCTACTCCTTCATCATATGTGTTTTCAGAATATATTATTCGTCAACAACTTTTCATTTATAAACAAATTAAATTTCCCGGGTCGTCTGCTTCAAATCGTTATCATTGAGAAGTTTAATTGGAAAGATTTTACTATTCTATTTACAAACGCTCGAATGATAAAGGTATTATAGTATGTAAGATAGAGAAATGTACCCGTCGGGATATGGATTAAAATCCGTAACTTAACAAAATCACAGTATGCATAAGTTGATGCTAGGGATCGTCTTGACCTTGTTGCTGGGTATGAACAATTCGTTCAATGTTGGAAGACCCTCCAGCGACGGTCAAGATGCAAAACAGGAAAAAAGTAAAATCACAAAAATACTGAACTCAGAGGAAAATCAATTCGGAAAGTCCATAATAAAGGCAACAGTAGTATACCGCTGTTCAAAACTCATAAATCCATGGACAAAAAACAAAATCGGGATAACAAACTAAAACCGAGGGAAACGCATTAAATATAAGAGGAGAACAACGACATAACACTAAAATGTAACACACATAGACAAAATCCCACGAGAATAACAAATATAACATATATATATAACATCAAAACCAAATACATGAATTTGGGATAGACAAGTACCGTGACACGTCTTATCGCAATGTGAATTTACACTCAAAAATAAGAGAAAACAAACGACACAACGTTATAATGTAATACACACAGAAACGAACTATAATATAACAATGACCATATTCCTGACTTGGTACAGGGCATTTTTAAAGGAAAAAATGGTGGGTTGAACCTGGTTTTGTGGCATGCCAAACCTCGCACTTTTATGGCCATGTGAAATATAGCATCAAAATGACAACACAGGACTACAATATAAATAAATTGGAGAACACAATTGACAAAGAATCACACGAACAACAGTCAACAAAAGGCAACAAGTTCAAAATTTTAATACGCCAGAAGTGTATTTTGTCCACACAAGACCTATGTGTGACGCACAGATACAAAAGTTTGAAAGCCGAAACGAGTACAAAGTTGAACAGCATCGAGGACCAAAAGATCAAATAGGTTGTGCCAAAAACGGCAAGGGTTTTCTGTTAAGTAATCACATGGCAAAATCAAATAACAAAACGCATCAAAAACGAATGGACAAGAACTGTCATATTCCTGACTTGGTACAGGCATTTTCAAATGTAGAAAAAGCCCTGTTCATTGATAATTTGTAGTTTTTCTATGTATTTATTGTGTGCGATTTTGTCCCGGTCTTGCAGGTCATTTACAATGTTTACTCCATTTCCCTTTAATTTTTTTTTATATAAGGGCCTGAACAGGGCTTATCAGTGCAAATTAAGCCCATTAATGTAAAAGGTTATATATGGCAACAGTATTATACTTTATTGTTCTCTTTACTGAATGATCTATTCCGGGAGATTGTTTTTTTTTCTCTCACTCACCGTCAGCTGCATTTAGCTTATTTACAGAAAAGACCTTGCCTGATTGCAGGCGCGGATCCAGAGGGGGGGTTCTGGGGGTTGGAACCCCCCCCTTTTTTTTTGGACGATCAATGCATTTGAATGGGGACATATAGTTGGAACCCCCCCCTTTTGTCCTGGGTTAGGAACCCCCTTTGTCATGGGTTAGGAATCCCCCCTTTTTTAAAATGGCTGGATCCGCCCCTGGATTGTGTGAAGGTTGGTCTGGTTCTTTTATAGGTAGTTCGCAACCCTGCGTGCCAACTGTCACTATTTGCGTGGGGTTCCACGGCCCCAGCTTGTCTGGCAAAACAGCCGTTGGACGTCAGAGTAATCTCGGACTACCCCCTTGGATGCTCCCAATTTGAAATTTTGAAAGAGCAATAGTCCACAATTTTAAAACAAAAAAATCAATCTTACATGGACTTACATGGGTAAACTGGGTTGTTAAAGTATGAAGAGGCAAATAAACAACCGTTAAAATAAATTTGAAGCCCCCTTTAAAGGTTTTCTAGGATTTGCTATCCTGCACGTAAAATCCCTTTGCGCATTTTGAAATTTTGTACTGGTATGAGGTCACCCATTATTTTCAGTATCGTGGCTTCTCTTAGTTCATTTTGTATTTGCATGTTAACTTTTGGATATTTGTCAGAGATGTTAGTCTTTTCCGCGGTTTTTTTTTTTAAACGGGTTTTGTTTTTTTTTAATGAAAAATCGTCTTAAAGAACTATGATGATCCACTGTGCTTTAAAACAAAGGACTACTGCCAATTACTGAAATGCCAGCTCTAGATCTCAATTAAGTTGAATGAAAGATTATGTCTCCATCATAACCATGTATTGTATTGTTAGTATTTTTGATAAAATGATTGCTTCGATTATGCTTGTAAATCTTTATTTGAAAAGCTTCCATAAAGTATTTACGTCTGATCATTTATATATGTTATATTAAAGTATGTCAGCCTGATTTTTTTCTAACTCTGATTTTTAATGTTATCCAAGTTAGTTTTTTTGTAGTTCAACACTTTTAATCATGGTCACTAAGACTTAAAGGTTCGAAGGTACCAGGATTAAAATTTAATACGCCAGACGGGTGTTTCGTCTACACAAGACTCATCAGTGACGGTCAGATCAAAATAGTTATAAAGTACAAAGTTGAAGAGCATTGAGGACCCAAAATTCCAAAACGTTATGCCAAACACGGCTAAGGTAATCTATTCCTGGGATGAGAAACCCTTGGGTTTTTTTTCTCGAAAAATCCAAAGTTTTGTAAACAGGAAATTTATAAAAGTGACCATATAATTGATATTCATGTCAACACTGAAGTGTTGAATACTGGGCTGGTGATACCCTTGAGGAGACTTCTATGTTCTTTAAGTTGTTATATAAACATATATGCTTAAGGTGTGCATTTTATTAGGATTTTTTTACTAGGATTTTGATTTACTTAACAATTGCACAAATGATAGGTTTTTGAGTTGTTGTCATTTCTATGTTATATTTAACATTGCCATTAAAGTGCGAGGTTTGGCATGCCACAAAACCAGGTTCAACCTACCATTTTTCCTAAAAAATGTCCTGTACCAAGTCAGGAATATGGCCATTGTTATATTATAGTTCGTTTCTGTGTGTGTTACAATTTAACGTTGCGTCGTTTGTTTTCTCTTATTTTTTTTGTGTAAATTGACATTGCGATAAGACGTGTCACGGTACTTGTCTATCCCAAATTCATGTATTTGGTTTTGATGTTATATTTGTTATTCTCGTGGGATTTTGTCTGATGCTTCGTCCGTTTCTGTGTGTGTTAGTTACATTGTAGTGTTGTGTCGTTGTTCTCCTCTTATATTTATGCGTTTCTCTCAGTTTTAGTTTGTTACCCCTATTTTGTTTTTTGTCCATGGATTTATGAGTCTGAACAGCGGTATACTACTGTTGCCTTTATTTTTTTGAACTCTGTCATTTTATGTAATATCAAGTATGGTTTGTAAGACTTACTCCTTGTACAAATGTTACGCTTGAATTGGTATTTGATTTGAGTGTTTGTACAAAAACATTTCTTTTTCTTGAGATGTTATTTTTTATTAGATTTCCACAATTGACAGAAAGTTAATGGGGTTTTTTTTTTGAGAAAGTATGAATTCGGGTGGGTACAAGGGTTTGTCCGACTTACCCTTCATACAACTAGCTAATACTTTAATAGTATACAGGGTATGATACATCAATACTATGTATTTTAACAGTATATTCATTTGCATTCAACATTGTACCAATGATAGAATATTTAACCTTAACTGGCGGATGTATCAAATGTGTCTTTTAGACACAAGTCTTTCAAATTGTTCTTCGATATTACTTACAACGTTACTAAGCTCCTGTCTTCATGCACTATATGCATGAATGCAGGGGTGGCATTATCTGTGTCGTAGTTCGTTTGGTTAACTTGATACATGTACATAATTATGAAAAAGATACGGCATAATACAGTTTAAATTATGTGCCTGTATTTGCACCTCAAAAACTACTCAAAAAGACTACCGACTAACTTGTGCAGTTGAAAAATTTTCTTTAAGGCTTGACATCATGGTCCACTAGATATATATATTTTTTTACTTATATATATTAAATTAAGTGCATTTTTCTGTTTCATAAAGATAAAATATGATTTGAATTTTGATGTGCAATTATTGTCGTTTCTGTTGTTGGTGTAGAAAAATAAAAACACATGAATTACATTTGATACTCACTGTCAACTCAGTTACACCATTTATAAACTCACAAATTGTCCTTTTATTAATTATCCATGTCAATCAAGGAAAATCAATACAATTGTTACCTGAGAGGGAGCATCTAAAAGATTTAACCTACTGGCTACACGTGAGCGGATTGGTAATAATTTGGTATATTCTTACACACACATAAAACCATTGAAGTTATCACCCCTTAATATGTTTGTTTCTAATATTTCAAAATATTTTATATTATAATGTTTTCAAATCAATTAAGCTGTAAAAATTAAATAGAATGATCAAAAAGCAATATAAAATAAAAGCAAACTAATGAAAATTTCTTTAAAAAAAATATTTAAATGTAAGAAATACATTTTTTAAATACCACTGCGTACATTATTTCCATAGAGATAAAATGTTTCAATCCAATATGTCTTTATTTGTACCCTAACCTAATGAAGGTAACTGAAGGTAGGGGTATCACCTTTCCAAGATACTGATATGCAGTATGGATCTCCCCGATGGACTGTGTTCACGCACAGCACTGACGGTGTAGAACTTAAACTGCTTTAATCTATCACTATATCAAAAGTGAATTTTCTAGTGGGCTATAAGTAGCTGACAAGAAATTATTTTGGAAAGGAAGATTGAATTTTTTCTTTTCTTTCTTTTTCTTCTCTCTTTCTCCTTCTTCAACTTAACTTGCTCTTTCACTTTCTCTTTCCTTATATTTCTTCTTTTCTATCTACCTTTCTCCCGTCAATTTTCTCATTCACTGACTCTCTCACTTCCTTTTTCTCCCTCGCTATCCTAGATTGAGAGTGGGAGAGAGCGAAAGCGAGAGAGTGGCAGCGAGAGAGCGAAAGCGAGAGAGCGAAAGCGAGAGAGCGAAAGCGAGAGAGCGAAAGCGAGAGAGCGAAAGCGAGAGAGGCGGCAGCGAGAGGGAGTGGAAGCGAGAGAGTGGGAGAGAGCGGAAGCGAGAGAGCGGCAGCGATAGTGAGAAAGTGAGAGACAGTGTAAGCGAGAGAGAACGAATGCAAGAGTGAGAGAGCGGAAGTGACAGAGTGGGAGAGAACGGAAGTGAGAGAGCGAGAGTGAGGGAGCGAGAGTGAGAGCTCGAGAGAGTGAGGGAGAAAGTGAATGTGAGAGTGAGGGAGAAAGAGAATGTGACGTAAGTGAGAGTTGGAGAGATAGTGAGTGAGTGAGATGAAAGAGAGTGAAAATGAGGGACAGATCGACAATTGGAGGGAAGGAGTGAAAGTTGGAGAGAACGAGAGTGAGGTAGAGCAAAGAAAGAGACAATTGGTTGCAGGGTAAGAGTGGGAGAAATGATGGGCGAGAGTTCGAGAGTGATGAATGTGAGAGAGGGAGAGGGAGACTATTGCGAGAGTAAGAGTGAGTGCGCTACACTGTGAGAGTGGGATTTTTTTGGAATTTGGGTTCCTCAATGCTCTTCCAACTCTATACCTGTTTGGCTTTCTAACTAATTTGTTTCGAGCGTCACTGATTTGATGTAATCGAAACGAGCGTCTGACGTATCAAATTATACATTTGGTAACTATTTACCTATTATATCTGTTTGTTTTACTCACACAATGTTGTCAATATAAGTGAATTTATGCGACTGACATACAAGGGATAAGTTAAGCTAGCTATAAAACCAGGTTCAATCAACCATTTTCTAGGAAATGCCCCTAGCAAGTTAGAAATATGGCAGTTGTTTTGCATTCGTTTGATGTGTTTCAGCTTTTGATGTTGTCATTTGACATGTTTGATAAAGAACTTTCTCTTTTGAATTATCTTTAGAGTTGGGTATTTTTGGTATTTAACTCTTATGTTGCTGAACATTGAAATTTTAGTCATATAAGACATACAGGATATATGGTTTGTCCGGCTAACTGCTCTATACATTTCAAGCTAAAATTGATATATTCTGTAGTGTGTAATATAAACATATACTAAAGGTGTGCATACGCAATGGGTTGTACGGTGATCAATAAATGTTGTCATGTAATTTGTATTTCTGTCTTAGTTGCAGTTGAAAGATCTTTAAAATTTCACTAGCAGAGCCACAAAGTTGAGATATAATCTCAGCTGGAAAAAAGTAAAATAACAAAACAACCAAACCCCAATAAAAATTCAAAACGGAAAGTACCTTAACAAATAGCAAACAGTTATCAAAGGTACCAGGATTATAATTTAATACGCCTGACGCGCGTTTCGTCTACATAAGACTCATCAGTGACGCTCAGATAAAAAAAAAAGGTTATATAAAGCCAACCAAATACAAAGTTGAAGAGCATTGAGGACCCAAAATTCCAAAAAGTTGTGCCAAATACAGCTATGGTAATATATTCCTGGGATAAGAAAATCCTTAGTTTAAAAAAAAAAAACTTTTTGTAACTGGAAATTTATAAAAATGTCCATATAATTGATATTCATGAGCAAAATCAAAAACAACTGTAATATTCCTGACTTAGTACAGGCGTTTACACACCGAACATTATCAATGGGGAGGAGAAGATAGTTTGATGCATAGAAAAATGTCTGATTTTTTCAAGATTCTAATTCCTTTGAAATTAATAAACAGATAAACACGTTATTGTTTACCCGTAATCATAATTTAAGGAATGTGTGGTACATGATAATAACGCTTATTTTATTTTTGCATGATCAACAAAGTCGCTTGAAGAAGATAATGGGATATCGGGGTATCCACAACATTAATCAATTCTATTTTTGACAATATAACAATAACAGCAACCATTAACCTATATATTTGTCTCGTCACCAATTTAA
>CM034359.1:38381543-38620842 GCA_019925275.1 Mytilus edulis | reverse complement strand
TGATGTATCATACCCTGTATACTATTAAAGCATTAGCTAGTTGTATGAAGGGTAAGTCGGACAAACCCTTGTACCCACCCGCATTCATACTTTCTCCAAAAAAAAAACCAACCCATTAACTTTCTGTCAATTGCGGAAATCTAATAAAAAATAACATCTCAAGAAAAAGCAATGTATTTGTACAAACACTCAAATCAAATACCAATTCAAGCTTAACATTTGTACAAGGAGTAAGTCTTACAAACCATACTTAATCTATCATAATACTAAAATTACGAGGTCCAATTTGTCAGCCGTCATCGGGTAAAAACGACAACTCAAAAAATTCAAATCTATATATAACTAATATAGGACAATGGTGTAGATTAAAAATTACACCACTCCAGACCCTTTTGTTTTCCACATAATAATTAATATTGCCAATAATTAACACTTTCCGGGTCGAATCCGATACCGATACCAATAGTATATTCACCTGTTAGCTATTACCTTATCTGTACGTTCCGCATTTGACAGGCGCACCACCATGCAAACGGTGTATTTGGGATTTCGCTAAATACACGGGTCATAATCAAAGGGCTGACACTACTAAATTCAATCATTGTCAAATTGTTCCCTATTGTAGTTTTATTCAGCAATCAGCAAGACTTTCTAAGATAACTAATATAGGACAATGCTGTTCATTAAAAAATACTCCATTCCTGGATAGCCAGGACCTTTTGTTTTCCAAATAATTAATATTACCAATAATTGATAAGTTCCAGGTCGACGGGTTCAAACAGAAAGATTTGAAAGCAGAGAAAACTTTGTATCTTATAATCGACATGACTTTATCAGATGACAATACTAATTACTAAAATAAGGCTTAGGCATAGTTATATATACTTTAATTCAGTCACGGACCCGCGATATCACTGGTGTGTACTTGTATTACATAAAATGACAGAGTTCAAAAACCTATCATTTGTGAAATTGTTAAGTAAATCAAAATCCTAATAAAAAAAATCCTAATAAAATGCACACCTTAAGCATATATGTTTATATAACAACTTAAAGAACATAGAAGTCTCCTCGAGAGTATCACCAGCCCAGTATTCAACACTTCAGTGTTGACATGAATATCAGTTATATGGTCATTTTTATAAATTTCCTGTTTACAAAACTTTGGATTTTGTAAAACCCAATGTTTTCTCATCCCAGGAATAGATTACCTTAGCCGTATTTGGCACAACGTTTTGGAATTTTGGGTCCTCAATGCTCTTCAACTTTGTACTTTATAACTATTTTGATCTGGGCGTCACTGATGAGTCTTGTGTAGACGAAACGCCCGTCTGGCGTATTAAATTTTAATCCTGGTACATTTTTTCTAGCTTGAAATGTATAGAGCAGTTAGCCGGACAAACCCTATATCATGTATACTAGTATGCCTTATATTACCAAAATGTCCAACTTCGGAAAAAATAAAATAAAATAGCAAAAATACTGAACTTTTCATGAAATTCAAAGCAGAGAGTCCTTTATCAAATCAAGGCTAAAACACATCAAACGAATGCAAGACAACTACCATACAAAAAAACCAGACCACCTTGAAATAATATTGATATGGTAAAACAAAATATTGAAATGAATATTGGCGCTTGGCTAATGATTCAGACTTACATCAGATGTGGATAGTGCAGCTAAAAATATCTCTAGCAACCTTCTTGACATAAACCAAAATAAGCACCTTCGAACCTATAAGTCTTAGTGACCATGCTATTGTTATTGCCAAGGCTGACATATGGCTAAAAAGTGTTGAACTACAAACAAGCTAACTTGGATAACATTAAAAATCAGAGTTAGAAAAAAATCAGGCTGACATACTTTAATATAACATATATAAATGATCAGACGTAAATACTTTATGGATGCTTTTCAAATAAAGATTTACAACCATAATAGAAGCAATCATTTTATCAAAAATGCTAACAATACAATACATGGTTATGATGGAGACATAATCTTTCATTCAACTTGTAATGATTGAGATCTAGAGCTGGCATTTCAGTAATTGGCAGTAGTCCTTTGTTTTAAAGCACAGTGGATCATCATAGTTCTTTTAGACGATTTTTCATTTTAAAAAAAAAACTGTTTAAAAAAAAACCGCGAAAAGACTCACATCTCTGACAAATATCTAAAAGTTAACATGCAAATACAAAATGAAAATAGAGAAGCCATGATACTGAAAATAATGTCAATGTGTGACCTCATACCTGTACAACATTTCAAAATGCCCAAAGGGATTTTACGTGCAAGATAGCTCTCTCAAAATCCTATCTAAAACCTTTAAAGGGGACTTCAAATTTATTTTAACAGTTGTTTATTTGCCTCTTCATACTTTAACAACCCAGTTTACCCATGTAAGTCCATGTAAGATTGATGGCTTTGTTTTAAATTGTGGACTATTGCTCTTTCAAAATTTCAAACTGGGATCATCCATTGGAGTAGTCCGAGATTACTCTGGCGTCCAACGGCTGTTTTACCAGACAAGCTGGGGCCGTGGAGTCCGAGTAATCTCGGACTACCATGGGGGAACCCCACGCAAATAGTGACAGTTGGCAGGGTTGTGAACTACCTATAAACGAACCAGACCAACCTTCACACAATCAGGCAAGGTCTATTCTGTAAATAAGCTAAATACAACTGACGGTGAGTGTGAAAAAAAACAATCTCCCGGAATAAATCATCATTCAGTAAAGAGAAAAATAAAGTAATATTGTTGCCATATATGACCTTTTACATTAATGGGCTTAATTTGCATAAGCTCTGTGCAGGCCCTTATATAAAAAAAAATAAAGGAATATGGAGTAAACATTGTAAATGACCGGCAAGACCGGGACAAAAACGCACACAATAAAACATAGAAAAACTACAAATTATCAATGAAAAGGGCTTTTTTTCCTCTTCTGCATCTTGACCGTCGCTGGAGGGTCTTCCAACATTGAACGAATTGTTCATACCCAGCAACAAGGTCAAGACGGTCCCTAGCATCAACTTATGCAGTAGGCTACTAATACAACTGTGATTTTTTTTTTAAGTTACGGATTTTAATCCATATCCCGACGGGTACGTTTCTCTATCTTAGATACTATATTATCTTTATCATTCGAGTGTTTGTAAATAGCATAGTTAAATCTTTCCAATTAAACTTCTCAATGATAACGATTTGAAGCAGACGACGCAACCCGGGAAATTTAATTTGTTTATTAGGATGAATAATTGTTGACGAATAATATAATTATTCTGAAAACACATATGATGAAGGAGTAGACTTGAATAACTTGTAAATTTTAGATTAAGTCTGTAACTTGTAAGAAAACATTTTCATCTGACAAATATAAAACCAAATTGAAAAACGAAGTAGATTCAAAGAATCATTCATATAAAGTTAATGTTTCAAGGGAGGCAACAAATCAAATCTGCCAAGGTATTGTCTATATCTAATACACATGGAACATTAGCTACAGATTGGTCATTTTACTTTCAAATTATATACATTTTACAGACTTAAGAGGTATTGAGAAAAATAACAGTATATATTCATAATTAAACACCAATCAAATGCATTTAAATAAGTTGGTACCAGTTAGCAGTGGTACGAGTTTACATTGGTACGAGTTATTTTTTAGTGGTACGAGTTGACGTTGGTACGAGTTTACATTGGTACAGGTTAACTATAATTCCATTATTCTTATTAGGAAATCAGTCTGTCATTGATTTTAATTACATTAGGCAGCACTATAGTCTATAACTGACTGAGCTAAAGCTATATGTAAAAGTAAACGACTACGGAGGAAGATGATGGACGTCAACTGATGAAAAAAAGCTCACTTGACCTTTTACAGAATGTGACATGCATGCATGGAATGGCATCCCAATAAAACTGCCATGGCAAAGCATCAGTTGCAAGCAGGTGCGTAGCTACCCGGAGGCACGACAGCACATGCATCACGTTGTTTTCATAAAAAAAAAAAAAAAAAGCAGAAGAGAGAGAGATGAGTTGGTCAATCGGAATCGGAGACTTTTGGTGTCTTTTCCGTCTATCCCAGATATTAGTTTGACAACCTAGTTACAAGTGTTGATGAAGCTGTTCATTCAGAAAAAGATCTTAGCTCCGAAGTTGCGTGCACATTGATTCGGCATGCAAAAAAAGAAATGGCAAAATAAAAATTTACAAATTGAATGTTAAAGGAAACAACTATGTTGTCACTTTTTTTAATTGATGAAATATCATTAAATAACGACATTTGGTTTCAAAATAATTGTTTTTTTTTTGGAGATTATGACAAAATCAGAAGGTTTACTTGTATCTTTTACAAACTTTTTACTTTTGAATTTGTAATACTCAGTCTAAGATATGTAGTTTTGGAGCTTATTTTACAGTGTACAGTTCATCAGTTTGGAATGAGATGTACCAATCGGCATTAGAATTATCAGATCCCTTCGATATCGTTGAAAATATGCCGAGGCGATGTGGTTGACAGACTACCGGAGCCAATCACCCTGCAACCACGCCAAAACAGTATTGGAAAGTCTCATTATTTTTTGCGTTCATAGACCATACGATAAGGCAACTGGAGAGTGGGGTCGCGTCAAGTTATCAGAAAATCGCTTCTTCGTGCTGTATCTGCTTCATCGTGTTGTAGGAAATATCACAAACGAACAAATCTCAATATTGTCTGAAACATACGAAACTGACCTAGCATGTAATTTTGACGAATTCAATTGGGAGGTCGCTCGATGCCGAACACGTACGCTGGTTTACAACATCTCGCGAGTGCTACCATGCCATGATGGCCATGAGATCTATCAGTCACGGTACTACGTATGTTATTGAAAACAAATGTACGATCAACAATGAACAACGAAAGTTACATAGCATTTCTGCATATTCATCAGGATTTCAGTGTGAATGTTGACAAAGTTTTTTTCTGCCCAGACCCAAAGAGTAGATTTTGGACAATTTTGAGTAAATTCTGTATCACAAATATGTGTTGTTTATGTATTACTATATTCAGAAGATTTATTAACAGTTTTACATTCATAAATTTTTATCTACATATAGCTCCTCTTTTATCCGTCCTATGACCGAAAAAACGAAAAAAAAAAAAAAATTTGCTGCATAATAGGGTCCCAAAATTTTTTTTCGGGTCTGGGCAGAAACAAACTTCTCTATTACTTTGTCAACATTCACACTAAAATCCCGATGAATATGCAGTAATGTGATTCGTAAAACTACGGGTAGTTGCTTCCACATCGTTTCTTTCTAGCTATGCCCCTGGCAAGTATCTAAAAAGAGAGAAATGGAGAAGTGCATCTGGTACAATTTTGTCACATTTTTCTCAGAATATGTATAGCTTTTTCTTATGCAAGTACCAAGCTTTATCAGGATAAAATTATAAGTGTACAGATGCACACAATTTAAGATATCTTCTATCATCTTCATCTAGATCGTAGAATGCAAAAATAGTAACACATATTCCTAATTTGTTAAGGATCATGGTTAATGAAAACAAATATTATACATTTTGTTAAATCTTCATTTTTGTCTCTTTCCAGAACCAAACCCAAAGACTCAGACTGTCATTGAAAATGACTAATGCAGCAGAGCTAGACAATCTCATTCAAAGCTTTGGTGAGTGTTGTATATGTTGTGTACAAGTTGTAATGTTGTACAAATTATAATTTGTACAGAATTTTTGTACAAGTAATCAGTGTTTTATGACCTGCTGAACAGAAATGGATGATGCAAACACATAGTCTTTTGCTCCGCATATTTCTGTCAATTTTTTACAACTTCATGATACAGTCTAATACTGAGCATTGGTACAACAACTTTATAAGACCTCACAACGATTTTGTATAGATATGAATATGGTATCAGGAAAAAAATAAAATTAGAATTTAAACCATTCAGGTATCCTCAATTCCAGGTTGAAGGCAAGGAGAATAGCACTAAATGTTAGGTTGACGTATATTTTTTTGAATTTAAAACATTACACTGGTACATTTTATAAGTTAAACCTGTATCACTTGTTGCAAGAAGGTAGGTGTCAAAAAACTTATAACTTGTACAAAAACCCTGTACAAATTATAATTTGTACAAAATTACATCTTGTACACAACATATAGATTGGAAAAGTTTAAAAAAGGGAAAGGAATATTCATGACCTTTGTAGGAAAACTTGAAAACAAAAAATATTAAGGTTGAAATGGTCAATGAATCAGACAGACTGATGACATGAATGATTTTAAACTACAACACTGCCAAATTTAAGTTAGATGTCTAATGAAATTCTAACCGAATAAACTTGCAAATAAAATAGATCAATCATCAATTAACTTTTTACAGGGTTTCAATTAGTTTTAACTTCCACAAAGTCAGACGACCACTGGTCATGAGCATGATGAGTAAGGTAAAGAAAAATTATTACATTAAATACTATGATGTGTCCAGTATTTGAACTATGTTTTAATGGGACATGTTATGTTTTTAAGACCTAAAATAATAATACAGCACAAGAATTTTATAACAAAATGAAATGATTATGCTTTTATTTAAGATGTATTTGTCTGTTTTACAGACAATGACTACTTGATGTTATATTTTGATAAAATAAAATTATGAAAAATACATGTTATTGTATTCTTTTTACTTTTAGAATATGAAAACCAACAGTATATTAAATTGATAGAGAAAGAAAGTCAGCACATTGAAGGTAAATGTGACTTAGTTTACTGCTTTTATCATTAGAGTTGATCCAGAAAATACTATGTAAAGTATCATACAGTTACTTAATCAACTGAGACTGTATCCTAACAAACTCATCATAGATACCAGGATTCAAATTTTATATGCCATAAGAGTGATCCACTATATATAATAAAAAGACTCATCATTGACGCTCAAATGAAACAAGTTTAAAAGGCTAAATAAAGTACAAATTTGAAATACTTTAAATGTTTTATACTGCAAAAATTATGTCCATTTATTAGTAAAATACTAAAAAATGGAAACAAGAATATTTTCAAATGTTGCTCTGGATGCTGTCTATTGATCATCTTTTTTAAGTCTTTTGTCCAAGTTTCAGAAAATTCTATGAAAGTTTGACAAAGTTTACATAACTTTAACCACAGACTTATAATATCTAAATGAGAATGATATAAGAATGTTGGATCTTTATGTCTGGATTCTGCAACAAAATGTTACAGACTCAATCAAAAATATCCTATTTAAAATTATTCCGACAAGGCAGTTTGTAATTCTAATCAATTACTAAATGCAACTTTATGAGTTGTCTTTAAAATGTATACAAAGTTGACTGCATTGTTTTGGTGACTTTAAAGAAATGATTGTTCTTGTTTAAAAGCATCAGGGTTCCAGTTATGCAACCATCCTCAAATCACATATAGATATAAGAAGATGTGGTATGAGTTCCATTCAAGTCACAAGTTGTAAAAGTAAACCATTATAGGTTGAAGTACGGTCTTCAACACAGAGCACTGGCTCACACCAAACAGAAAGCTATAAAGGACCCTTAAAAATTACTAGTGTAAAACCTTTCAAACAGGAAAACCACTGGTCTAATCTGTATAAAACTAGAGGCTCTTAAGAGCCGGTGTAGCTCACCTTGGTCTATGTGCATTTTAAACAAAGGACACACATGGATTCATGATGACAAAATTGTGTTTTGGCGATGCTTTGGTTTCAGAGTTTTAAGCCAAAATCTACATTTTACCCCTATGTTCTATGTTTAGCCATGGTGGGTATCTTGGTTGGTTGGCCGGGTCATCCCACACATTTTTAAACTAGATACCCCAATGATGATATTGGCCAAGTTTGGTTCAATTTGGCCCAGTAGTTTCAGAGGAGAAGATTTTGTAAAAGTTAACCTTTGGGCGAGGTGAGCTAAAAACGAGAAACACTTATGAACCACATCAACAAACAACAACTACTGAATGATAATTAATTTCCAGTATTACATGCATTGTTTTGAGAAAAATGTGAGCAAAATTTGTAAACGATTCATTACATTTTGAGAATTTGATTTTTTTTTACAGCTATTGAATCAGATATCCATGTGAGAAGAGGCCAGGCAGATACTTTACAACATGAGATAGCCCAGCTAGATGAAGATACGAAGAGAGCTCATAAGCAATTCATGCACAATAGAGATAATGTTGAAAAGTTCATATTATTACTATATTATTCTTTAATATCTACATTTTAACAGTTGTTCCAGAATTAAACATATCAGGGGCAATAATCAAGATACCAACTACCTATAATATAAATTTTTCATTTATAATTCTTACAAAATTCTAAGGAAAAGGCTACCACTCACAATGAATTAATTTTCATGCCTCCCATCAAAAGACCACAATCAATTATTGTACAAAAGTAACTCTAAATTTAGAAACTTTCATTAATATGTATCTTATAATCTGTAAGTTAGAACTAGCATTACAAATTTAAAAGAACACCATTTGCAAGTAACATTTTCTAGAATCACCATGATCAACAACTGGTACACTAAGTGCAGCGAATAATGTCTAAATTTATTTATATTTATTGTCAAAGAAGAAGGAATGCTTTCGAAGACTTAACACAAGAACACTCATTTGTATATGGGTTATTCTTCAGGAAAATATATGAAGGAAATTAAATTTGATCTGAGAGTTCAAAACCATCATAGAGCGATAACATGTAGATTATTTTTTTGCATCTAAAGTTAATAAATGGGCTTTTTTTGGAATAGTAAAATTAAAAAAACTTTTGAACTTTAATAATACTTAAGTTTATTTGGGTGCAGATTTATTAATGATAACGATTGAAATCACAAAATAACATTAAACAATGAAAAAATCAGAGTCGGAATAAAAACATAGGAACGTACATTTATACCTGTTGATTCTGAAACTCTAATGAAAATATTTATATGCCAAATCTAAAGCATTTTTTTTTTGGTCTGCATCCATTCGTTTGTTCGTCTGTCCGTCTGTCCGTCTGTCCCACTTCAGGTCAATGTACTTTGTCAAAGTAGTTTTGATGAAGTTTAAGTCCAATCAACAAGAACTTAGTACAGATGTTCCCTATGATATGATACTTTTAATTTTAATGCCAATTTAAAGTTTTGACCCCAATTTCACAGTTCACTGAACAAAGAAAATACATCTGCCCCACTTCAGTTAAAAGTTTTTGGTAAAGGCAGTTTTTGATGAAGTTGAAGTCCAATCAACTTACACATGTTCCCTATGATATGATCTTTCTATAAATGCCAAATTACAGTTCTGACCCAAATTCACAGTGCACTGAACATAGAAAAAGATAGTGCGAGTGGGGCATTCATGTACTATGGACACATTCTTGTTTAGTTCAGAATCAACATTTTACTGACTTTAAAAAAATTTACAATACTGGTAGGTTCAGGATATACTGACTATGTTTACTGTTTGTTTAGACTGTCTGAGTATGACCATTAGAAATAAGATGTACTCATATTTTCTCATCATCTGTAATGAAAAGACAGTTTAATTCATTATGTGCATAAATTTGCATTCATCCTTATTCTCCTGCATCAAGCAATAGCAAGTAAACACAAAATACTTAAGTAAGCAAATATGATTATGCAATGTGTAATTTCAATTTTCATCCTGATATAATCCAATATATTTTATCTGATTAGAGTAATCTCTTTTTTATTTCAGTTTGAAGAAAACAATTCCAGTTTTGAAAGATCATGAGGTAGCTTTGGAGAAAACCTTGAAAAGTTTGATAGAAAATGGCAACCAAACCAGGTAGTTTTAGTAGTATCCAATTAATTTTCAAAAAGGTTTTAATGAATTGTTTTTTTTTTCATTTTTAAATATAAGGATTAAGTAAATAAGTCTTTATTCCTCCATTTCCTCTAAATGACTTGTCTTACTATTCTTGTTAAAATAATTTTGATGGTAGATCATGCATGATTCCGAAAAAAGAAGAAGAAGAGAACTCTAAGACTGGCAGAACTTTTAATGAAATGTAGAAAAATATTCAAAATACTGAAAAAGTATGAATTTTGTAATTTTACAACACAATGTGAAAACAATGTAAACCTTAGTTGAATTCAAAGCAATCAGTCTACAAGTACGTGTTACAAAATGGCAATCCTCTTGACTTATTATTTTTATCTCATTCACCTATAGGTGTAACACCACTTAAATCCAGGCCCGGCCAGAAAGCACATACCAGAAAGTAGTACATATTTAACACAAAATAGTTCCTACGCATGAGTGCAACTTTCAAAATATGTAGAATATTTAGGTATTATTGGTATCAAATGAAAGCTGAAGGACTGGTGATCATTGTAGAACACTTTTGGACTTTTGATTTTGAATATTAAAAAAAATGCACCAAATTTTAAAAAGAGGGTACATTTTGTCTGTTTGTCAGATCTGAAGTACCTGTTTCGGTACATCCAAAGTTCTGGGAACCATGCAGTTCTTTCTTATATGCCATTAAAGGTATGTTGATTTTTTCAGTACAAGACAACATAAAGTGTTGCTTTGAAATGCAATGATTGCCACTTTATTTGAACTTAAAACAAAAGAGGTGTGCCTACTTGAAACGGAGGAATTTAACATAGAAAGCAATGGGACCATGAATTAGTGGTATACTTCCTATAGGTGTTTTGATATGTACTAATATTTAGTCTGTGTAATGTCTTTAACCCACATGTAAATGCTGATTGTTTTGATATAAAGGAATCACATGAAAGTCTCTTCAAAATCATTGAGAAAATGCTTGAATCAAACGAGAATGTTTTTTTGAAATCCTGGGGAACCTGGCATAAAAATCAAATGTTTTATATGCATCAATTGTGTTTTATAATAAAAAAATGTAAAATAATTCACCATTTAATTGTTTAGAAACAGTGTATGCTACAAAGGAGAATTTAATTTTCCATATTTTATTTAATTGATATTTATAACATTTATATTTGATAAACTTTTTTTCAAGAAAAATGTGTTAAAGAAATTTTTATAAATGAGAAAGTTTATTATAGAAAAGAGAGAGAGACAATGCTACAGCACTATAGAGATGTCTGGAAAGACTATGAAGCCAAGTACAAATCTTTCCCATTAGCTCAAGAATTAGAGGCAAAGAAACAGAAAGTCAGAATACTTCAAAATGAACTAAATGAAACTGAAGAGAGAGTCAGGAATTTACAGAAACAGATTCAAGATTTTAATAGCAAGTTGTGTTTATTATACAAATTACTGTGGATACATCTATTTTCGCTGGTACCAGTTTTCGTGGATTAAGGAAAACTTACATGTTCAGGATATTTCATTTCATGGTTTTGTCAAAGTTATAGAAAATTTGTTTTTCATTAAACATTTAATTTTGTGGTTCACCTGTACCCACGAAATCCATGAAAGTTGGTATCGAACGAATAATAATGAATCCGTATTTGTGTGAAATACAGTGACTGATAAATTTTTACTGTTGCTACCTATTGAACTATCTAAAAATTGTTAAAATGGTTTCGGATGGTAAATTTAGATTTACTTACTACGCCTGAATATGTTATAACAAATCACCTATCTGACTTGAACATTTATTTTGTCAAACCCTGTGTACCATATTTCCCAGCCATAAAATGTGGTTGAAATCCAGACAATTTTGTCAACTGTCATCAAAATCTCTCTTTTTGTCATATTTGTGATATAATTATGTGGTTTATGATAAAAGATGAACAAAAATAGTTCTGTTTCATTATCTTAATTGTTGATTCATAAACCTGAAAAACATATTATTCTGAAGCAATGTCCAGACTTATGGTCCAAAAATTTAGTCCTTTCAGATTTTGTTGTCCATCAGAATTTAATTTTGGTCCAAAAATTTAGTCCTTTCAGATTTTGTTGTCCATCAGAATTAAATTTTGGTCCAAAAAATTAGTCCTTTCAGATTTTGTTGTCCATCAGAATTTTTCTTTAAGTAGAAAAAAGATCTAGATATGATATATGCCTACTCGCTGTAATACTATAGATTTTTTTTTCTTATACAAGCTACATATTTAAAAGCAGATTTTTAAAATAAATTATTTTATCATTGCAGGAAACCATGATGTTGACTTCAAAGATATGAAGAAACTGATTATCAAAATGTATCCATTTTCTTGTTAAAATATTATTATTAAGGGGCTCGCGGGTCTAAATATTTTTCTTTCTTAATATAGGATTTCGCTGTATTTTTCTATGAATTAACTTTATCTTATACTTGAAAGAAAATTAAAATAAAAAAATGGGGTCACCCTCCATTTAAGCTCACAATGTGCCTTCGAAAGAATCATACATTTTTGTAAAAGTACTTATTTTCTGTTGAACTGATAGGAGAAAAAGAGGTAATATGGGAATAAAAAAAGAACTATTAAAATTACAGAAATCGCTAAAATTTTACAATAGTTTAGTTTAAGTACAGCTTATTTGAAAATAATTATAAAAAATGTAAGTCACCAATGATTTTAAAAAGATATTGCAATTTTAATACCAAAACATGTCAATTCTGCACCAAAGGGAGATAATTTGGAGCCTTTTCAATGATTACATACATTTTAAAAGTCATCTGGGGCCAATACGAATTGATTTATTTGAATGATTTTTGTACTTTATGATAAAGTAACAACTAATAAAGTAATTAATAACATTTGTAATGAAAAAAATAATGTTTATTTTTTTTCTGAAATTTTTATTTCCTCGAGCCTCCTTAATTAATTGCAAATTACCTGATATAAAATTGAAAAGTAATGCCCAAAAAATTGTATGCACATTATTTCTCATATAGATATTTTTTCTGTTGATTGATTAAATTCTTGTGAAATGCAGGGATAAAGAGTAATCTCCCATTATAAAATAATCATGCATATTTATAAAAGGTTTATAGAGGGATCTGCTGTATCACTATTCACAAATTTTTTTTAGACATATATATACATGAAATTCCCATAGTTTTCTTATTTAAGTTGAAGTTCAGATTTGACTCTTTTTCAAGATGTAAACATTTTAAATAATGAATGGAACTTTAAAAATCAAAACAAATTCTTTACAAGTGAACTTAACCTCTGATCTCAAGATCAAAATTTTTTTTTTTTTAATATAATCATAACAGTTAAGATTCCCTTACATTAACCATATATTTAGTTGTCATTGCAATACCATTTAAGTACTATACTGTAATTGTTTTGTCTTTTCTTTACTTGAGAGACTTTTATGAATGAAGTGGAGACATCAAAACAGATCTACCTAGCTAGTACCAGCCAAAATTACAAATATTAAGTATTTATTTTTACAAGCTTATTGGTAAACTAGTTAACAAATATTTTGATAATGACTTTCACTCCTTGTTATTGACTGTGATAAAAGTGACTTTATCAACAAATTTGAATTATTGATTTGCATGTCCTTAACATCATCAACAGAGCAGAACTTAAAACAGGAACCTCAGAAGTAGAAAGAAAAATAAAACATGCATATGACGAGAAAAAGGTCATTGATGAAGAAATTAAAATGGCAAAAGAGAAGAAACTTGCAAAAGAAGAGGTATCTTTATTCAAAGTGAAAGAAAATTAGAAAAATTATCCATATGTTACCTAACTTAGATATACCATTATATAGGCAGGGCATTATCTTCTATTTTATTTTGTTTCAATAATTAGAAATTATCAGTAATTCATTTGATTATGTTATGCATAATCAGTTATTAAATGTGCTTTTAAACTGTTCTTAGCTGTAATTCATATTTAGTAAAGATAGTAAATAAATGTTTCAGAGATGGGCAAATGCTACTTTTTGACGTATTATGTATGATTAACAAATATAATATCATTATTTTTTTAAATCTTGTTGACCTTTAACCTATATGTATATCTTCTGTTGTTCATAAAAGCAAGAGTTATGATTTAAACATGCCTACCTCTAATGTTCTTTAGGTACATTTAAACAGAGACGGTTAATAAACAGAAATATTCTATTTTCTTGTGCAACAGTGTTGCCTTTGACCAAGTGTACTGGATTTAAAATTGACATTGACTGTAGAAGAATTGATTAATGGAAATACTTTTATAGCTAAAAATTCAAAAGTTGTTTATGGTGCGAAAATAAGAAGATCAATCAGTCAGAAACTAGATGTTTGTTTGAATAAGAATTTTGTCTAGTTTATTTATCTTTTGTGATTTGTAATAAACAAAGTTTAGTCCTGGTAAGAGGTAAAAGGATTGAGGAGTGTGTTTACTGATAAAAGAAAAAAATATTGTTTTTTCCTCTCTTTTACTTTGCAATAAGCAGAGAATTTCGAAGGCAGACATAAATCACTTTCATATGATCTTTGTTATGTTAAGTACAAATTATACATTTTATTACTAATTTTTTTTATAGGCTTCAAGACTTGAACAAGAAAAATTAAATGAAAGTATGGACTTAGAGGAAAAAGATACAAGCCAAGATACTTCTGATTCTTCAACACTTATCAGGTTTAAAATAATAATTTTAAAGATCACAAATAATGAAATATTCAATGATGTAAAAATGGTATCTGCTACCCTATACACTATGCATTTATGCATACTTATATATTGAAAATACAATGATTTGATTTGATTTTGTGTTGATTTAACGCCACTTTTAAGCACTGCATTTAGGCTGTTTCTTGGCGGTCAGTTTTCATTGGTGGAGGAAGCCCGAGTGCCAGGAGAAAACCACCGACCTTCAATAGGCAAACTGAAAATCCTAGTCAATTAATATTAGAGTCGAGCGCACCCACACGAGGCCCTGAAAATACAATGTATTTATATTCTAATGAAGTAAAGTTAAATTTTACAGTAGAAAAAAAGTAACATCAAATATTTAAAAAGAAAAAAAGTCGCAGTAAGGCAACCACATGCTGCATACTCCTGCTTTACCCATGGTTCATTTTGATTTGATACCATATTAAATCGAATATTGTTTACAACATAAACCATTCATGACCAAACTAATGTTGTTATTAGTCGAATTTACTGATATTGCTGTAGTATGAGACGTTTAAAAAAAAATGACAGTTGTTGAAATAAAATTTATTAGTAAGAAATCTATAAGTTCTAAGTTAGGTTTTTTCCATGAAGTTCTTCACTTGAGCTATTTTGATTTCAACATTTAAGCATCTGGAATACTTATTTGATCCTAATCCCAATTTTTTTTTTATGGTTAAAATACTTAAAACAGTCTACTAACAGTTTTAGTTCAATCAACAACTTCAATTTTTAACCGAGTTTTTGTGACAAAAATGTCAGTTATTGATTTGGGGATGTACAGCGGTTAGGCAGGTGGTCAGGGGGCAGCCAAATGTTGTTCGTGCATTAACTCATGAACCATTCAACCAAAGCTTTTAAAATTCAAATGTATTGTTACTGATGACAAAATTGAGGTGAAGTTCAATAATGGCGATTTTCACTTTTTCTGTTCAGGAGTTACGGTTCTTGAAAGATTGAAAAATTGTTACCAGTCATGTTGTTGCAGTTACTCATGAACCATTCATTTCAAATTTTAATATGTGTACTGATGACAAAATGGAGGTCAAGTGTGATATTGATGATTTTCACTTTCACCATTCATCAGTTATGGTTCTTGTGATATTGAAAAATGCCAGGACACGAATGTATATCAATAAATCTGGTTTGCTGTCGCTCTGACAGCCTCTTGTTGGAATTCATTATAACATATTAGGGAAATTCTTGAATAATAAAATATTTTTTCATGAAGGACTGTTTCTTTTTTTCTATTTTAAATGTCTGCTGACTTGAAAACTGTTGGTTTTGAAATGCAACTGATTAAAAATGGGGACACTTAAAATTATCCACACATTTGATGCATAATCATCATTTGGGGAATTATTTATATTGAGTGAGTTGATCTGAGTTATTAAAGGTGCTTATATTTGTTGCTACATTCAAAATGAAAATATTATATTAATTTCTAACTTTAGTATGATGAGAGATGATGAACCTGATATTAATGGTAACTTTATTATTGAGAAACAGTCTAAAGTTTTATCACATCCATTGGAACAAGCCATTGATCAGCCACGGAAGACTTCTACATCTTTTACAGAACAGTTTGCTAGACTTAATAAAATGACTGCACCACAACAATCAAGAGCTACAGTAAGTGGTTTAACAGTTCAATAAATTAATGGAGCTATTTGTTTTTTGCAATTTTTGGCTGAAGAAAAACAACACAACTATGTGGAAGTGAACATACATAAATTCTTAAGGAAGTTAGAAAAACATTGAATGTTTCACACTGTCACGGAATAGAACTTCCTTCATAATATAAATTCATTCTGGCATATTACTTCCACTGGAATAGATATTACAGTAAATGTTCCTAAGGGAATAAATGGTATAGAATATTTGTTTCAACAGGAACAGATATTATGACATTGTTTATAACAAAGTTTCCATTGGAACTTCTGTTAGGTGGAACAAATATATGTTGACAACGCCTGCCAACATTTTAAAATGCCAATGGGGTTTTACGTGTAACCTGCTCATTTTTAAGTATTTTTCTAGTTGAAAAATACCACAAATCGTTGAATTAAGCGGAACATCCTCGTTTATAGGCAGTAAAACATCCTTTTTTGAAGTTTTGCACTACCAACGAGATAACGGTTTGACAAATACCATAAAAACAAAGTCAGTGATCCCATGATTATTCAACATCATAAAAACAGAAATTTATGTACCAACAGCATATAGTTTTAAAAATAATAAGAACGTATTTCGCTGATATTATGTGCTCTCTGGTCAAATATTCACCTATTTAAAAAAAACCAAACCAAATCAGTATTATTTCAGACAGTAAAAGAGACAAGTGCATTCTGTTTTTGATTTTTAGTATAGTTCAACAAGCCAAAGTTGTGTGCCAAATTTTCAAAGTCCTTTTAGTATAACAGCTCCTAAAATATTTATTCATCCTTGGCTTTCAAATTTTGGTTTTGGGTGTTCCCAATTTAGGTTAATCAATAAAAGTTCTTTGAATTCCTCAAATTTTTAAAGAGGTAATTTTTTTTTTCACAATACAAAATGATGTAATTTTTCCATTATACAGGTTTCCTCTCCAGAAAGTGGTCAACAATCATCACCTATGGAAACGGATGTCACATGTCCTAGCCAAATACATCTGGAGTTTGCTGTTCAGAATGCCAAAATGAAGAATTTAGATTTACAAAGACAAAGTATGTTTTATAACTAATGGCTGTTCCAGATAAATCCCTTGGGGAACCTACTCAGCTAAAAATTTTAATTTTTTGCTCCATGCCTTAACCAAGAGCCTAGCTATGTGCATACTGAAAAGTAGCAAAGTATAGACCCCTGGCTTAACATCACACCAATCCAATTGGACCGATGGTTCAAAATAAATGCATGAGGCTATCAGGAAGCCTATAAGGCTATCATGCCTAGAGGCTATCATGCCTACGAGGCTATCATGCCTATGAGGCTATGAGGAAATATTGGTTCCTAATAAAAATGGTAGGATGCCAAAAAAACTTGTTCAGAATGAAAACCGAAATTAGAATATTGCTTTATGGATGAGTGCCTAGGTAAAAACAAACATGAACAAAAAAGTCTGTGCAAACAAAATCTGGAAATCTTTAGATTTTCCTGAATCACATTTTACTCTTCTTTGATAGAATTTACATGATTTTTTTTTCAGAATAAGGGTACATTTTCTATTAAAATAACTGTTGTTTGAAATATATCAACATCATCATTGAACAAGTACACGTTTTTGTTAAGGGGCCAGCTAAAACACACCTCCTGGTGTGGGATTTGCTTGCTACATTGAAAACCCTTACAAAAATGTCCCTAAAAATACTGAGTGATTGACAGCTTTTATTATCAATGAAAGTTCAAGTTAGTTTATAGATGCTGTGGTTTCTAGATTTGATAAAAACAGATAATTTGAAAATAGTGCATATGGGAGATAACTCATTTTCTGATGAAACTTTGACAATGAAGTTGTGTGAAATTTATTTTATTCTATGAAAGATGATATTTTTATTGGTGATATTCAAGAGCTTAGTTATATGATTATCCTATCAATGGCAAGTGATACTTGATCTGAAACCATTGACATCTATCTTTTAAAAGAATAAATAAAGATTGTGTTCTTTTTGACACATTTTTCATAATATTTCATGAAAGAATTATCTTAGAAAAAAACATTTTAGTAAACATCAAAATAATTTCCAGACCTATATTATTCTTCAGCTTTCTTGAAATAGACTGTCTTTTGATGCTAATATTTAATTGAGAGATGTTTCATATTATAACATTGGTTCTATGAAGTATCATGATTTCCATGTCAAATAAATTCTTGAAATTTTACTTCTCTGACGTTATACAGCAACAGGTTGCGTTCAGAAATTGCCAACGACCTTGGTGCCACTGGACGTTGAGCAACTTACAGTCAGTAAGTTAGTTAATCAATCAGTGACCATGCATCAAACCATTAAGTTTCTTGCATTCATTACTTACTTAATTTAAATTAGTAGGCAATGAAATAGAAAGAATATGAAAAACTATTAAACTAGTCTCGTAATATCAATAGAAGACACTACTGTATGTGGATAATGTGTTGTTTGGCCACTCGTTATATATATTTTGAATTCTTTGATTTGATATCTTTTTATTTTATTTTACAGATCAACAAAATGTTTCACAGCCACAAGTTAGACCTCAAACATATCAAGTATTGCCACCACAACAGCAGTTTACTCCAACGTCTGGACAACAAATGTCACAATCCCAACAGCAGTTTATTAGATCCTCTGGACAACAATCGTCCCAATCACAACAGCAATTTACTAGACCATCTGGCCAACAAATATCACAATCTCAACAGCAGTTTTCTCAACCAACTGGACAACAAATGCCACAATTTCAACAGGTTGGAAGACCATATGTGCCTCAAGGTCCTTCTCAGCTTTTGAACAAGTCTGAAATGTCGTCTTTGGCTCAAACAATGCAGAAACAAACACCTAGACCATTTGTGCCACAAAGTACAACTTCTCAAGCCACAAGGCCTTCCATGCCCCAATATTCTTTTAGCCCAATGAACAGAAATTCTGCTCCACAAAATTTGAACCAGCAGATGTATAGAAATTCCATTCCACAAAACTTAAATCAGCAGATATACAGAAACCCTGCTGCACAAAATTTAAATGAACAGATATACAGAAACTCAATGTCACAGATTAAATCACAGTTTACTACAAGACCAACTGTTCCCCAGATAGTCCAAAGACCAGAAACACCAAAATATGTACATCAACAGAATACAAGACCTGTACAGCAAGCCTCTCAAGTAAGTTTGATTTATATGGAAAAGATCAGATATTTATAGATTATCATTGGTCATCTCAACCAGATTTATTTTCTTGGCAATATAGGAAACGTGTACTGACATAAGTAGTCTCTAAACACATTAGCTCCAAATGGAGCTTTCGTTAGTAGAAGCCATATTAACTATGTGTATCAGTGAGAAAAATGTAAAAGCATAAAAATATAGTATATATACCAATACACATAATTAACAGCGCCTGGTGATGTTTTATAGCCTGACCGGTTTCGGTCCGAAAAGGACCTTCATCAGAGGCAGAATGATGGATTAATGTTTGCACCCTATTTATGTAGATATGGTAACCGGCGGTTGAATTTAACCAGCAGTTGAGTTTAACCGGCGGTTGAGTTAACCGGCGGTTGAGTTATCCGGCAGTTCAGATTTAACTGGCGGTTTGTTTAACCGGCGGTTGAGTTAACCAGTGATTTAGATTTAACCGGCGGTTCAGAGTGAACCGGCGGATCAAAGTTATCCAGTGGATAAATATGTATCTTGTTGATATCTTAAAAGGTTCAATTATCCTTTCAGTGGGATTTTCCATGGTTACAGTTATCTATATTTAGCTAATGTACATGTTACAGTAAACTTTCTTTAAATGTTACAGTAAACTTTTATACGGTAATCATGTGACCTGATGATATAACCATATTTGGGCTTTAGCATTGGGTAAAGGGTGTTTTAATAATTTAAGAAGTACATGGTAATCATTTAGTCTTGATCTTTGGCTTATGATACACCTAAATATCAAGTCTTGGAATAGTATGTCATGGTAGTCATGTGATCTTAATATTTGGCTTATGATACACCTAAATATCAAGTCTTGAAATAGTACTTCCTAGTAGTCATGCAGTCTTGATCTCAGGCTTATGATACACCTGAATATCAAGTCCTGAAATAGTAATTCATGGTTGTCATGCAGTCTTGATCTTTGGCTTATGATACACCTAAATATCAAGTTTAATAATAATAAGATTTATTTTCTTGCTTGAGCCCATAAGGCGATAATCTACTTATCTCTTTATCCTAATTTAACCTTTGACAATGGCACGTACACCGTTAGTTTCTACTGTGCTGAGATAGGAAATTATTAGTCAGTAAGATAAAAGGAAAATTTCGTTAAAAAGCGATAAAATGTGATAACTTGACAGTATGTTTGGTACTGAAAATCAGATATTTTTGCCATTTTTTTTTATATTATTAATCAAGAATTGCAACAGCATTGATTTCGCAAAAATGATCTTTGCTTCTTAAATTTTTTACATTCAAATAACTTCCAATACTTTTTTTCCATTTATAGTAATTATATTTGAGTGCAAGCTGATTTATCTTTATATTATGGCATATTCCCCCTCCCCCAACATACATACTGTGAGTATCTTGCATACAACCATGAATGACCCAGGATCCCTGTCCAATAATACTCATTAATTTTCTACACCTGTCATTGATTTAAATAGAATAACCCTTTTGGCTACATAAATATACAGATGTCAGGAAATATGTCTATGTTACAAAATCACATCATCATTTGGTGTTCATAGATTATTAAGTTGTCCTCAATGTTTCTAATTATGTGCATAACATTTTATCAGAAAAACAAAAAATATGTTTGAAAACTGACAAATAATTTGAACAAAATAGTTTAATGGTTTACTTTTATAAATTGTGACTTGGATGGAGAGTTTTCTCATTGGCACTCATACCACATCTTCCTATATCTATTTGAACTATATTTGTTGGAAAAAATGTATGTTTGATATATATTTATATATGTGACGAAGTCTAAAAAGTGTGGTACTGTGTGTACTGGGGTATTATGTTCTTGCGATGGTAATGTTATAATCTCCACTCGATACAGTATAAGTTTGTCTCTTGACGTTTACCCAACACAGACGATGAATGCCAAGTACATGCACTTTTTACAAGATAATCCAGTGGTTATGGTAAGGTGTAAGTCCTGGACACCTTGGTCACATAAAAGTTTATGGATTCCTGTATAGTTAGACAATTTGCTTTAAAAATAAATCACACTGTAAGGTTGATATTTGTATTAGCATCAAACATATAACAAAGTTCACAATAATAACAGATAGTAAAAGATATTCCACTCCGTAGACTTTATACTACAACTTAACTTCTCGACTAACTACTCAAATCACCTGTCTCTGATTCTCTGACCTCCTCTTATGACTCTCTCTCTCTCTCCTTTTATACCACAACTCCATTCTAGATCTTTCCAATAATCTGATGAAATATGTAAACTAAACGATAATAAACTCCCTGATGAAATGTTTCTGATGTAACACTTGTATATGAAATATAACACTAGGGCTCCAGTAATAGGGCACTAGGGCAAATGACCTAAATAAACATCTGGTATAAGTCATTAACCTAAATATGTGGTTAGTCACAAAAGGAATGTATTGCTTTTAGAATGATCCTAATGAAATCATGAAAATGCTGACTATAAGAGTCAAGTAAATGATGATAACATAACTAGATGAATTATAAAACATTGCTTAGGACAAAATTCATCACATATATGTATATAATTAATCCAACAGCTTTTATAATTTTTTACTTTGATTTATTCATCTTGATACATATCTGCTGAAATTATTCTATTGGCAGGTACCAAAACATAGACAAGTAGCTCCACAAACACAAACTTCCCAGACTTTTGAAGCACCAAGGACACTACAACTACAGATGCCGAACAGACAATCACCTGTAACACTGAGACCTAGTACTACAAATGTTGCAAACCTTCCACTGACAGGTACTCATTTTATACTTATTGACTTGGTATGAGTGGAATAGCAAGTTTATTGTACCCCCAGGTGCAATTATAGCCCTGAGGCTTAGCTTAATTTATTAAAAGGTATTGCATTCAGAAATTAAGCTAAGAATCCTTGAACAATGGTTATTTAAAAAAAATTCTCATACAGAAATGAGTAAATATGATGAAAGGAGTTTTGGGGGATTCTGCAATGAGACTGCATCCCCCAAAAATATAAATATCTAATGGAGATTTATAGGGCAACAAAAGACCGGCTTCTATATAATATGTCAAGGTATTAAACATCCTTTATCAATATGGGAATATGATTATGGCATCACTTTCAACCAACCCACTCTGGCCGCGAAAACCCTTTTTACCCTGAAGTGGCATAAATCAAACATCAATCAATCTATAAAATCAACCAACCAAACCATGGTTACAACATTAACAAGAGTTAATCAATAGAAATTATTTTCAACAATTGTATATTGAAATTCTCGTTTAATTGGTACTAGCTTCACACTTCTCTAAATAAATGAGATCTTTACTTTCAGATCCAGTCAGGAAAATGGCACCATCAAACAAAACAGGGTCCAAGGTTCAAGACCAATCTCCTAGGAAACCACAACCTCAATCTTCAATAACTGCTGGTAAATTATCAAAATAAACAAAAATATTCAATATTGTTAGGGCTGTTACAGAAAATACTGTGCCCCCCCCCCCCTTAAGGATGGCACTTTTTTTTAAACCCCTACTGCCCACAGAAATAAAAACAAGTTAGAACATACTCTTTGCATTTTGTTTTTTCAAAAAGATAAAAACCATATAAAATTTTAAAAATTGCCTTTCCTGGGGGGAACATAGTATTTTCTGAATTAGCCCTTTGAATGCAATCAGTTTTTATTAGAGGTCAGGGACATGTTGATAAGAAAAAACCAAAAACCAAAAAAGAATGGAATATGTTTTTCAGTTACTATATTTGGTTCTAAATTTTTATTGACACTAGATTTAAAAATGGAAACATTCTAACTTTGAAAATCTACTTAGAAGTCAAATCAATCAAATATAATATTTTCATGAAAGCATTCTTCAAAGGTACTTTAAGCTTCCTCTCTATAAAGGTTGTAACAAATGTCATGTAGATGATGTATTTACAAGAGCTTACACAACAAGGATATTTGGTAAATGTTTAATCTTCCTTTCAAGCATGAATATAGGCTATCCCTTTTTTAGACAAAACCAGAAAAATAAACACTTATGCTTTGAACTTATTTCAATCCTAATCTGAAAAGGACTATTTCATTGAATGTATGTAGGAGGGTTGGAAGGGAAGTTTAATTATTGACTGTGAATCATTATGCAAAATTGTCTAAAAGATTGTTCTTGCTTGAAGAGATATTTTAAAAGTGCCTTCCTATCCTCCAACATACATTAATGGAATAGACATAAATTTTTTGTTTCAATAGTTGCATACCTGATTTCTCAGTCAGAACATTTTCTGTCAGGTACATCAATTATGATTAACCTATTTCATAGGGATGCATCTGCAGGAACAGAATTGGCAATGATGCTTTTGTTCAAAATTATAATTTTTTAACCAGATTTCCAAAAAAAAAATGGTTATTTATTTAAGGAATGACTGTAATATTTTTTCTGTCTATGAAGAAATAACATAAAAAATGTGGTGCACACTGAATAACGCGCGTAGCGGGTTATTTAACAGTGTGCACCACATTTTTTGTGTTATTTCGAATAGACGAAAAAATATTACAGTCATTTCTTATAATTTAATTCTAAATTCCATTTTAAACCGTAGAAAACCATGATAAAACGTTGATGACGTCATGGTCACATGACTAAATTGTGTCTATGGGCTCATAACAAAATAACGTCAGCCAATCAGAAGACGCGTTACATCCAAAATTAAATTATTTGGGGATGTACTGCATGCAGGCATTCTGGTGGCTAGCTTCCAAACAGTGTCCATGCACTTGCTCATGAACTGTTCAACCAGTTTTTCAAATTTTAATATGTTGTTCTGATGACAAAATGTAGTTCAAGTTAAATATTGATGATTTTCACTTTTATCTTTCAGAAGATATGGTCCTTGTGATATTGAAAAATGCGAGGACTATTGGACAAAAAAAATCCTGTTTGTTGTCGCTCTGACAGCCTCTTGCTTTATTTATTTTTATTTTTCATGTGCATTTATTGTAAATATGATGCTTTGTTTATCAATAATGTTTTTTATTTCAACAGGACATAGTAAACAGAATGAACAATTGGATATAAATGGAAATCCTTACATCAGTCTACAGCAGTCACCAAAGACCCCAAAAACACCAGGTATAACTTCATGTTCTGCCCAAGGATCCAGAAATTTTTTCACCTAATTTCGGTCATTTTCATACAACTTAAAAGTTGATGCCCCTTTTCAAAAAATGATTGTCAAAATCACATTACTGCATGAGACTCATTATGAGTATGCTCATACTCGATCGTCATGTTCGTAGCATCAACAAACTTGTTTCACTGTTGCATCGCATTTACTTCATGATTTGTCCTACCATTTTCCAAAAATCGTTTAAGAGCAATTAAGGGAAGGCAACAGTTTATAAATAAAATGATTTTAATGACTCAAAACGATAATATTCTCAGTTATTGCTTACGTTTCCTTTGATTCTGAAGTCAAAATTCAAACCGGATGTACTGCGACAATACTAAAACGAACAATTCCGGACTCATTTCCGGGATTAGTTTTGTTTATCCAAATCACAGGAAATCATCGGCTTTTTAATATTTTACCTTTTATAGTGTAAGAATATTAATTAAAATGGTTGCACTAGCTTTATTTAGGATGAAATTATTTTATATTTACAATTAATTGTCTAAATCTGTGGAAGAGAATTTCAATCATGCGTATTACATAGTAAACAAAGCACGTGTGTTAGAAGTAAAAAAATATTTTTTTCTACGTAAATTAAACCAAGTTTTAATTTAATTTTAAATCATAATTGACAATTGTCTGACCTGTTGAGTAATTAAATAATGAAGCCAGTTGGTATGGAATTTTTATTTCTTTATAATAATAGTTTGGAGCTTGTGATTAATTGCCAGGTGTGAATTAAAAACACAGGTAAAGAGATTAGCAATCATTAGCCAATAGCTCCCCGAGGCATAAATATAGTTATTAGGAGGGCCCTCAGGATTATAACACTTTAATGAAGTGGCAGTTTAATTACAGGAAGTCGATAACAATACAAAAATATGTTCAAAATGGCGATTTTGAAAGTCGATCTCAACGAAATGACCGAAATTATTACGGTTGAAAAATAAAATTTGACCTAAATCCCCATTAAAAGTTTAGGACATTATAGTTTCAGTTTAGGACATGACTGGAAAATTTGACCGTTTCCGGACCCTTGGTTCTGCCTAATATCTCACGTTTGTATATAGTATACCATATAATCTTTTACTAAATTTTAAGCAAAATTACATCTTCAAATCTTTTAAATATATAACTTGGATGTAATCTATTTCTTTACATTTCATTGTGAAATATCTTTCCAGAACTTATATACTTCCTATATAATGGAATTTTATGTGACTGTCATACAAGTGAGAGGTTTAGCTTAGCTATTAAACCAGGTTTAATCTACTATTTCCTACATAAGAAAATGCTTGTACCAATACAGGAATAACTGTTGTTATCCATTTGTTGATTTTGCAATTTGATAGCAGACTTTCTTTTTAGCTCACCTGGCCCAAATAACTTGGCGTCCTGCGTCATCTTTAACTTTTACAAAATTCTTCTCCTCTAAAACTACTGGGCAAAATTTAACTTAACTAGGCCAGTATCATCATTGGGGTATCTAGTTTAAAGAAAGTGTCAGGTGACCAGGCAAACCAACCAAGATGGCCACCATGGCTAAAAATAGAACATAGGGGTAAAATGTAGATTTTGGCTTATATCTCTGAAACCAAAGCATTTAAAGCAAATCTGACAGGGTAAAATTGTTTATCAGGTCAAGGTCTATCTGCTCTGAAATTTTTAGATTAATCGGACAACCCGTTGTTGCTGCCCCTGAATTGGTAATTTTAAGGAAATTTTCTGTTTTTTGTTCATTACCTTGAATATTATTATAGATAGAGATAGTCTGTAAACAACAATAATGTTCAGCAAAGTAAGATCTACAAATAAGTGATCATGACCAAAATGGTCAGTTGACCCCTTAAGGAGTTAATGCCCTTTAAAGTTATTTTTAACAAATTTTCGTAAATTTTTGTAATCTTTTACAAAAATCCTTTCCTCTGAAACTACTGAGACAAATTTAACCAAACTTGTCCTCAATCATAATTAGGATATTTAATTTAAAAATGTGTCTAATGACCCTGCCTGCAAAATAAGATGGCTGCCACGGCTAAAAATAGAACATAGGGGTAAAATGTAGATCTTGGCTTATATCTCTGAAACGAAAGCATTTAAAGCAAATCTGACAGGGTAAAATTGTTTATCAGGTCAAGATCTATCTGCTCTGAAATTTTCAGATTAATCGAACAACCCGTTGTTAGGTTGCTGCCCCTGAATTGGTAATTTTAAGAAAAATTTCTGTTTTTTGTTCATTATCTTGAACATTATTATAGAAAGAGATAGTCTGTAAACAGCAATAATGTTCAGCAAAGTAAGATCTACAAATAAGTCATCATGACCAAAATGGTCAGTTAACCCCTTAAGGAGCTATTGCCCTTTAAGGTCAATTTTTAACAGTTTTTCTTAAATTTTTGTAATCTTTTAAAAAAATCCTTTCCTCTGAAACTACTGAGACAAATTTAACCAAACTTGTCCTCAATCATAATTAGGATATTTAGTTTTAAAAATGTGTCTAATGACCCTGCCTGCGAAATAAGATGGCTGCCACGGCTAAAAATAGAACATAGGGGTAAAATGTAGATCTTGGCTTATATCTCTGAAACCAAAGCATTTAAAGCTAATCTGACAGAGTAAAATTGTTTATCAGGTCAAGATCTATCTGCTCTGAAATTTTCAGATTAATCGGACAACCCGTTGTTAGGTTGCTGCCCCTGAATTGGTAATTTTAAGGAAATTTTCTGTTTTTTGTTCATTATCTTGAATATTATTATAGGTAGAGATAGTCTGTAAACAGCAATAATGTTCAGCAAAGTAAGATCTACAAATAAGTCATCACGACCAAAATGATCAGTTGACCCCTTAAGGAGTTATTGCCCTTTAAAGTCAATTTTTACCAATTTTTCTTAAATTTTTGTAATCTTTTACAAAAATCCTTTCCTCTGAAACTACTTGAGACAAATTTAACCAGACTTGTCTACAGTCATCATTAGGATATTTATTTTTTAAAATGTGTCTAATGACCTTGCCCATGAAATAAGATGGCTGCCATGGCTAAAAATAGTACATAGGGTAAAATGCAGTTTGTGGCTCATATCTCTGAAACCAAAGCATTGAGAGCAAATCTGACAGGATAAAATTGTTCATCAGGTAAAGATCTATCTGCCCGGAAATTTTCAGACCATTCAGGCTACTTGTTGTTAGGTTGCTGCCCCTGAATTTGTAATTCAAGAAAATTTTGCAGCTTTTGGTTATTTAAGAAATAATTCATTGCAGCTGTAGATTTGTTTTCATTTAACCATGGGTTGGGCATTTATGTTCGATTAATTTACCCTGAGCGTTAGCGATGGGAAAAATAAGAATATAAATGCCCAACCCATGGTTAAAGGGGCACTAGCTGTCAAATTCATTGTAACCGATTTGACTCAAATTCTCATATTTGGTTTATAACAATGTAAAACATTTATCCAAACTATCAAAAGTCTAAAATAAACAGTTTACAGAGCATGGGGTAGATAATATATAGGTTCGTTTCGTGTGTATTTTAGTCCAGACGCCATCTAATTAACTATCGATTTGACCTCAGATGACCATATAAGCGATGTAAACAAAAATAAAGATACGAATAGATTAAACCAACACGTGCAATTGCATTTTTATAGGTCTGTTTGATTTTAATTTATAGATTAAAAATAGATGTTTCTCATTGTTTTTAACCATATAAGAATGATTTATGTGCATCGAATTAGTAATCAAATGATTTACCGTAGTTTCACTTTCATTGTTGACATTCTTTTTCTTTAAATAACCAGTACACGTACAATGCATGCGTTGTCAATCTCTAGCTAGGGGTTAACTTGAAGTTCACATGAATACGGGTTAGAATGATGATGACGTTTTCACTTGCAAGTGAATCAGTCAAAAATTATGTTTAATCGCTTATTTCAACAAAATTAAAGGAAATTGATTGCTAAAAGCAAATTATTATTTCATTATTCCAATTTGATTAATGATTGATCTAAAAAAAATCATACTTTATTTTTTTATATATATCGTAGCTAGTGCCCCTTTAAATGAAAACAAATCTACGGCTGCCATGAATTGTTTCGATTCTAATACATCAAATTCTGTAATTTTGTTTACCATGAAAGCCCTATACATACGATAATGTTTAATGCCTTTGTATTTTACCCAATTTTGATAATACTAGTAGTACCATATAATTCAATGATTAATTTTTTTTCACTTCTACATTTTGTTTCAATGTAATTTTATTCGTTCTGAGGCATACAAGAAGCTTAAAAACTCTCGATATTTACATTTGATTTTTTGTTTACGGAAAAATACTTGTGACGTCACCTTGTTTCGTTGCAATGCCAAGACAATAACATCATTTTGCGAAATTTTCGTTGTATGAAATTTTACCATGACAGTCTGCACGGTTTGCCACTAGTCCGATGCCCCAGACTAGTAAAATTTCATTCGGACTAGTCAGTTTTTGCAAAAACTTTGTTTGGCCAAATAAGAAAAATGTCAGAATATTGGTCTTCAGACTAGTAGTTGAAAAAGTTTTGGGTGCAGACTGCCATGAAAAATAAATTGAAATGGACTGATTTGTTTATTTTGACTGAATAGAGATAAATATATATTGTATCTGAATCTTGGCCTACTTAAACTGGGGGTTTTGATGTCTAAAATTGAGAATATTTGGCAATACAAATAAGTTGGTTGTAGGGTGGAACAGCCGTTTTTGTGTATTACTGCGTTTGCGCTAAAGGTAGATATATTGCGATTATACTGGTTGATGATAATAGGCCGTCATATTAAATTTTTTTGGTTATTATCTTTAATATTATTATAGATGGAGATAAACTGTAAACAGCAATAATGTTCTGCAAAGTAAGACCTGAAAATAAGTCAACACGTACATAATGGTCAATTGACCCCTTAAGGAGTTATTGCCTTTTATAGTCAATTTTTAACAATTTTCATAATTTTTTTAATTTTTACAAAATATTTTCCACTGTATAACTACTGGGCAAAGTTCATTAAACAGTCAGAGCTCAGACATAAATAAGTCTAAATCTGCTTTTGACTCCCAGAGGTCTAAACTTGAAGGTTTCAAGATTTGTCTCCCTTTCATTTAAGACAAATTATGACTTCAATAAGTCGAATAACGTTAAGCAAACAAATATTTGACCTAAATTAAAAAAGTTGCAAATATTGACTCCTACAAGTTGATAAGTTACCAAAATTGATCAACTTCACGACCCAAGCATATTTATAAAAAGGTCAAGCATCTACATGAAATTATTACAACATTGAAAAACAATGCTTTGTCTTTAAGGAAAAATATGCATGAGAACCTAAAAAAACGGAATTAATGTTTTTTGACCTTATAATGCAACCATCTGTAATCACACAAAATGAGGAAAATAATTTATGTTTAAAAGTAAAAATAACTAAATAAGATAATTAAATATAGATAGCTCAAGTCCTTGTGAACTCTCAGACAGGTTTATGCTGTCATAGGTGGTACACTTTGGCCACCAATTAAAATTAAGTCTTTTGATAAACATAAAACGACCTAAACAAGTCTGTCATTTTTTGACTCAAATAAGTCTGAAAATGAAAGTACATTTTTATAATAAATACAATTTTTGACTTATGCAAGTCAAAAAAAAAAATGATGTGTTTATTTCTGAGCTCTGACTGTTATAGATAGAGATAATTGTGAGCAGCAAAAATGTTCAGTAAAGTAAGTTAAGTCTGCCAATTGATATTTTATCGTATGTTTTTCTATGTTGTGATGTTATGCTATTGTTTCAGAGAAAGGGAGAAGGTTTGGATCCATTAAAACGTTTAATCCCGCTGCAAATGTTTGCACCTGTCCTAAGTCAGGAATCTGATGTACAGTAGTTGTCGTTTGTTTATGTAATATATACGTGTTTCTCGTTTCTCGTTTTGTTTATATAGATTAGACCGTTGGTTTTCCCGTTTGAATGGTTTTATACTAGTAATTTTGGGGCCCTTTATAGCTTGTTGTTCGGTGTGAGCCAAGGCTCCGTGTTGAAGGCCGTACTTTAACCTATAATGGTTTACTTTTTAAATTGTTATTTGGATGGAGAATTGTCTCATTGGCACTCACACCACATCTTCCTTTATCTATAAGATCTACAAACACATCACCATCACCAAAACACAATTTTGTCATGAATCCATGTGTCCTTAGTTTAATATGCACATAGACCAAGGTGAGCAGCCTCTAGTTTTGAATTTTCCTCCTAGTTTGGTATTTTTGTTATCTTATTTTTTCAGATCACATCTCCATAGAAACAGGATCTGGTGACTTTAGCCCATTTGATATGGAGAAACACAGACAGAAGCTTCTTAAGTTAAAACAATCACCAGGACAGCCAATGAGAGCGGCTAGACCAATGTATTCAGCTGATAAAGTGGTAAATATTATATATTTCCTTAATATTAAGCAGAACCAAACAAATCACATGATTTTAAAGAAATGAAGGTAGTCACTTTAGCAGAAAAAAGTATGAATACTATGCTTTCAGATTGTTCAAGAGTAGATATATGGAAAGTAAAGAATATATGTTTTTTAACACACTTAGAAAAAGATCTTTTTGAAGAAATGTCACTATGATGTCGCATAACATGAAAATTAAGATATAATTTTTATACAGCCATTTTAAATATAGTTTTTTGGTGAAAGCCAAAAATATTTTATCATTTGAACATATGAATGTATGAAAGCTTGTACGAACATATTTTTTTGGGTATTATAGATATTGGAACATAAATAAATATTTATGACAGTATTTTGAAGTGAGACTTTTTTTGCCCTATTTTTTTAATCAAGATTGTTTTCTCCTCTTTGTGTATTTGTTTTCAATTTCAATTGTTCCTTTTTATCGTTTTATGATAAAGGTAAAGGAAAAAATCATTTGATACATTGCAAACGGTATTCCTTGATTACTAAACAGAATTTGCATAATAATCGAATTAAACAAACATTTCAGGATCCAAGCAAAGAAACAGAACCAGGGATATTTATGGGTGTTCAGAGCATATTTGACACTGTAAGTTAGGAAATACTGTAAATTCAGAAATTATTGCTTGCATTTATTATTGCAATTTTGTCATTTTAGACTTAATGCGATTTTAATTTTTACGATTATGAGAAAATCCTGTTTTGAATAATATAGAATATTTTAAAATGTGAGTTTAAAGTATTGCCATTATAACCCTGTTGCATTTTTTGAAATAAAGAAAACCTTGCAATAATTTCTGAATTTACAGTATCTTTAAATTATTATAGCATAATGGTGGGTGTTCCTTGGTACCTCATCAACTTAGAATCGTGGATTTTGATGAATAAAGGAAATCATGTATTTGATACTGTGTGCCACTCCCTAGGGTGACTGAGGAATAGAAAAATGCCTGCTACAAGTGTTCTTCTGACTGTCAGTAAAACCTTTAATTACCAAAGTGAAACTTCCGTTTGCCTGTGCTGGATGTACAAGTACCCCATCATGTTCGATTAGAATGAGGATGTTAAATCTAATGTCTGGTGTTCAAAGAGTGTCATGTGCCATACTTGTTAAGAACTGTTGTAAAAAATCTTTCAAATGTCTGTAGGTAACCTGTTGCAATGATAAATATCTATCCCAAATTTAATTTACCCTTTTTTTCCAGTAACATTCTTAATAACCCCTACCTTCATCCCGAAACTGCTTATACTGTATAGCGGGTTATTCTTATTCATATTTCGCCTTCCGTCTCAAGTAATAAATTAGCTTAACTTCTCTATGAGGGGTGAAGCTTACATGTAATATCTCTGTTTAAAGAAACAAACTATAACCACCAGACCATAGCTGGCCAGTGACCTTGACCCTAGTATATAAGCACCTGTTCCATAATAACTTGTCATTATTTTTCTAGAGGGTGTGAAGTGAACACTTCACTTGAATTCTTTTTAGTTATTTTATTTTTATCTAAGATTTAGGGGAAAGTTACTAAAGTTACATTTAACTTGTCTACGATGTACGACAAGTTCTAATGTTATTTTGTTAATTGAAATAAGAATTCCTCAATTGTCTACGATGTATGACAAGTGTTGATGGAAATGAATTTAAAAATTTCTTGTCTACGATGTATGACAAGTGTCGATGGAAATTAATTAAAATTTTTATTGTCTACGATGTATGACAATTTTATATATTCATTAAGTTTTTGCCTTAGTACGATGTACAGCACATGTGTTACTTAATTCATACTCCTGTTTGTTAAACAGGTAGATATTTAAAAGTATTTCTATTCACATGAAGGTCGTGAGTACTCTTCAGAATTTACACGTGTTTTACCTGCACAGGTACACATTATTTTTTACAATGGCTGAATTTGATTATGCAAATGTATTGCTTTTGCAAGATGTTTAGAATTATGCTTACACTTACAAGGGTGATGGCTATGATTTTCATCACCTCTGAGTTGTTTTAGAAATTAAAGATGATAAATTTAATAGGAAAACGAGAGGTATTTTTGATTTGAATAAATCCTCTTCTTAAACAGTTATAAAACCTAGTAGTTTTATAAAAGATCATAATCATGATAATGGCATTGCAATTGGAAATAATTGACAATTAAAGCAACAGAACAAGTCAAAAGTAAGTTTTTAAAATCTAGTGCTACTTGTATAGCTTCAAAATCTCCTTGATTTGTGAATTATTCTCAAGATAGTGCTGTTGAGATTTAAGATAGGCATGTATTCATATTGATGCATTGACTCATTATTATTAATGTAGTAAAGAACATGTATGAATCATGAGGTTTGAGACAGTTTCTCTGCCTTCAACTCAAGCAGAGTTTGTAGAGAAACCTGCTGCTTTATTCGAATTTTGCCATTAGAGGCTTATTTTAATGAAGATTTAGTTCTAATTTTGATCTGAACTACTGTAATGTACCTCCTTTTGGAGTTTGTGCCATGGCTGATGATAGTCCAGCTGGAACTGAATTTTGATAGTCTTTTGATCCTGCATTAAGGTTTTCAGAAGCCTTTAAGGCTTCTCTTAGTGAGATTAATGGTCCATTGTCTCATCCTGTTTGTTGAACAGTTTAATCATGATTTTGCTTGGAAAATCCCAAAATTGTTTAAAAAGGCAGAAAACTGTGTCTAAGTTTTCTTCTGTACTTTCTGTGACTTAATAATACTACCATGTCAGTAAATATCAAATCAGGAAAATATCAAGTTCATAGAGAAGTAATACTATCACCCTGAGAACTGTGAGAATCCTAGTGTGTCTAGGATAAATAACAAGATTGAAATGGCACTGCCTAGACAGGCCCACTATGTGGTTTCAAAGATGCAGGAAACCCAGAGATACTTTATTAAGGGGTTGATCATCACCCCTATTGTTGAGGATTTTATTGTAAAATTCTATTTGTTTGTTTGACCATGGGTTTCTATTTAAACGCATAGGAGATGCACAGATATATCTAGATGATAAAACTTATTTGTAATTCTGATGTGATAGTTGATTTATTACGTTTTTAGTTATGATTGCATGAAGCAAACTTGGTGATTTTATAAAGATTCTAAAGCAAATCTAGATTCCTTGGAAGAGGTTCCAGGTCTAGCAATTATTTTACTCCCAGCTGTTATGGGAAAGGCAATATCAGTCTATTAACTGCGGAGGCTCTGTTGGTGAACAGGGCGTATACTAGTAGGCAATTCCCTTCATTGAGAGGGAGAGGTTTCCCAAAAGGGAACAGAGAATCTCAGAGGTCACATTTCTCAACCAGTTGCTATATACAGTAGATAACTTAAATATTATGATTTGGAAAATGTTACTAATGATCTTTTGATATTAGATTTAATAAGAAATGGTTATAAAATTATTTTTAATGATGTACCACATATTTGAATAAAATACATTTCACCTTTCATAAGGATGAAATAATTTCAGAAGTCCAAAAATTGATAGCTAAGGGAGCTGTTTAAGAGGTTGATCGATCATTGGAAAATCAGTTTATTTCCTATATTTTCTTAGTTCCTAAGAAAGATAGGTCTTCAAGGCCTGTTACCTATTTGAAAAATTCAAACAAACTTAGCTTGTGGCTAATCAGCATTTGGAGCAGGACCATTTATCTTTTGTTTAGATGTAATTCTTAGGGATGATTATCTATATATATATATATAGAGAGAGAGAGCTAACATCTATAGATCTCACAGATGCATATTTAAGTATCATTTATGATTATATCACAATTTCCTGATTCAGGTGGAAAGGACATTGATATGATATTTATGTTTTTTGTTTTGGATTGGCTTCTGCATCAAGAGTTTTTACTAAGGTTTTAAAACCTGTCTATGTATTTTTATGAAATAATGTCACTTGAAGTATATACATGCTATATAGTTTATACATTGATGATTCTTTTATTATGGATCAGAATTTAGATGGTTGTATTGTGAATACAGATGAAGTGGTGCAAATGCTTGATAAGCTGTGCTTCGGAATAAATTTTGAGAAGTTGGTACTCATTCCTTGGAAACACATTGTTTTCCTTTGTCTCATTATTGATACTGAGCTATTTAAGTTTTTTCTGACAGATGAGAAATGGTAAAATTATCTCCCTTGGGAAATTCTTCTTAAATAGAATTGTGTAACTGTATTATAGATGATTTGCATCATATATTGGTCTTGTGGCACATGCTTTTAATGCAGTATCTGTGGGAATGTTGCAGAAACATGGCGAGAAATAATGTTGAAACACTGTATAGTTGTTACAGTGTTTATTATCATCAATCTATAAGTGAAATTTTTAACAATTTAAATCAGAAATTAAGAATTGATTTTGAGACCCATCCAAATAAGTTTTTGGATTGGACCAGATGCCTCATTAGAAGGATTTGGGATCCAAATTTGAAGAAAATTTTTCTGTTGGTAGATAGAGCTTCTTTAAGAACATGCGCTCATTTCATATAGATTTCTTAGAATTGTTGGCTATATTTTTCTTTTGGAGAGAAATTTTTAGTCACAGAGAGTTATACAATCAGAAAATACAATTTCAGTAGCATTTATTATGCAATAGGAGGTATAACCTCTTTGTCACTTTTAAAACATGCTTACTACAAATATTTCATTATTTGGGCTTGGTGTTCAAGAAAGAACATTTTTATCACAGCTCTTTATATTCCTGGTAAGAAAGTCTTGATGCTTATCATATGTCTAAAAAATTTACAGATTCAACAGGATGGCAATTGAAAGAAGATATATTTGTTTTGTTGTTATCACGTTCTGTAGATAATTGATTCGTTGTCTTTTGACCAACAAGCTCCTTTCAGAGATGTTTGTACTTTTCATGGTCAGATTTAAGACCTTATATTTTCCCATCTTTTTCATTGTTGGGGATAATTATAAAGAAAATTATTAGTGATAAAGTTCAGAAGGCTCTTTTGATTATTCCTTTTGGTCTGCTCAGAGTTGGTTTTCTTTGCTAAGACCAATTTTAATTTATTTGACAGTTAAAAGTTCTGCTAAACATAAAAGTTAGTAACAATGTTACATACTGAAGAATGCCTTTCCGTCAGGAAGAGATTTGATTTAACTGTGTATTGTAAAAAATATAAGTGAACCAACACCTGAAGGGTTGATTGTGCGGTCGGGTAAAAACGTGTGTATTATATTCAGAAATCACTTTAATATAAACAGGAGATTTCAGAATCATTTGTAAAATATGTTTACACTTTATCTTGGAGATCATGCATCTATGATCAAGCGTTATCAATATTTTTTGAGAAATGTCATTATTTGGTGTGTTCAAAGAGAACCAATTCCTTATCACCATCTAAAAAGGATGTTATTGATTATTGAAATTTTTTGTAAAACACAAGCTTTTCATAATTCAGCATGTTTAATGTGAATTTTACTTGTTTTATGTTGAAACAGACTTCAACCTTTAAGAAGTACATTTTGTAGATGTTACTAAATTTGTTTGTTTACTACATGCATATGTGAAAGGTTGCTTAAGCCTGAATCTGCAATTGAAGAGTTAGATACTCTTTCACTGTGGAGATGAATTTAGTGCTATCTTTTTAAGTTCTTTATATTCATTAGAGGATTTAACATTGAAGACTGTCTATTATACTTGTGTCTTTATTTGCCTTGACGACAACTGCCAAAGTACAATCTTTGTCAGCTGTAGATTTACATTCTATGTTTTTCATTCAGAGACATGGCACTTTATTTTTTCATATACATGAGTTTTTGAAAAATACTAGATCTGTTAGTTAGTCTACCTAATGAGGTGATCAAGGGTTTTGATAAACCAAAACTTTGTGTTGTTAAGACAAGGATTTATCATGTTTTGTATACAAAATATGTGAGAGAATTCATCTAAGTCTTTTCGTAAAGTTTAGATAGTTAGAGAGAATTTTAGCAGAGGTTTTAAGGTTTACTCATTTAGAGGAACCTCTTCATAAGTGCATTTAGCTTCAGGATGTTCTATTAAAGACATTATGGCAACAGCTTAGTCTGGACATATGGTAAAACTTTTTATAAGTTCTATAAAAGGGAAAGTGAATAATATCAGTACTAAAACACTTTTCTTCAGTTGTAGTTACTGGATGATCTTGTGATTTCTATGCTTTATTACATGTTGGCATTTATAAAAATTGTTTTTAGTTTGTGTCTACACTTTAAACAAGCTAATTTATTACTTGAGACCGAAGGCGAAATATGAATAAGAATGTTCCTTCATCCAAGCATATCTTGGATGTGCAGGATGAAGGTCATTCTTAGAATATGAGCCTGAGGCTCGAAAGTAATTAATTCCCACCCTAGGGATTATCAGTCAGACCCACCCTTTTTCCAATGGGTTTTATATTTGGTCGACACAAACTTGCTTTAAATTATGACAAGTTATTATGGAACAGGTGCTTATATACTAGGGTCAAGGTCACTGGCCAGCTATGGTCTGGTGGTTATAGTTTGTTTCTTTAAACAGAGATATTACATGTAAGCTTCATCCCTCATAGAGAAGTTAAGCTAATTTATTACTTTCGAGCCTCAGGCTCATATTCTAAGAATGACCTTCATCCTGCACATCCAAGATATGCTTGGATGAAGGAACATTTTCGCGTGTGTAAAATTTCTGGATTTTCATTGAATAAGGTATACGAAATATTTTAGCGGTTATTATTTTGGCGGATTCAAAACTTTTATCATTACCTTTGCATGTATACTTTTAAATTGGCGATTTTATTCTATCCGCAAAAAATAAGCGAAAATTTACACCACGCCAAAATAACCTGCTATACGGTATCGCATGATCTAACTGTTATATTTCATTTCTGTTCTCCTTCTGAACATGGATGAAATATTTGCCACTGGAATGTTAAACAATCAATTATAATACTGTGTGCAAAGTTGTTCATATGGTTATTAAAACATTTAAGAAGAAAATACTTATTACAAATGTACTGGCAAAATACACAAATTACGGAAATCTTAACACTTTAAAGGGGGTTGTCAACTTTGAAATATATATTTCTAAAATAATAGCATGTTATGTCAGTCAACATTTTATTGTGAACAAAAGCAAACAAACTGTTGAAACATTCAATTGAATTATGACATGTTCAAGCATAGAATATCATTCATATGGATCAACTATCACTGGAAAATATCTTTGATATATGTTTTTTGTACAACTTATAATAAATCTAAACTACTTATGTCAGTACACCTTTCCTATATTGCCTATTGATTTTTCACTGATAAAGGAGCTCTAAGCGTAAGCCTAGCGATTACCTGAAATTGATGAATATGTAATACCTACATTACAAACTGAAGGTGTTGAACACTTTTTAACACTGAGGATTAATATTCATCTACCTTTGAGCTTAAAAGGAGAACTAAAGGCTTAAATGAAGCATTCTCAATAAGAACCCCCCCTCTTAAACCAAATTTTGTTTGGTCAAAAGGGGGGGGGGTAATAGTTTTAACTTGATGTTTTTGTGTATCACAAGCTTAAACGTCAAGACTGCATGACTACCATGAAATACTATTATTAGACTTGATATTTAGGTGTATCATAAGCCAAAGATCAAGACTGCATGACTACTAGGAAGTACTATTTCAAGACTTGATATTTAGGTGTATCATAAGCCAAATGTCAAGATCACATGACTACAATGGAATACTAATCCAAACTTGATATTTAGGTGTATCATAAGCCAAAGATCAAGACTTCATGATTACCATGTACTTTTTAAATTATTAAAACACCCTTTACACAATGCTAAAGCTCAAATCTGGTTACATCATCAGGTCACATGTTTACCGTACAAAGTCAAAATGTTTACTGTAGCATGTACATTAGCTAAATATAGATATCTGTAATCATGGAAAATCCCACTAGGATTTTTCACTGAAAGGATAATTGAACCTGTTCAGATATCAACCAGATACATATTCATCCACTGGATAACTCTTTGATCCGCCGGTTAAATCTGAACCGTGGGTTAACTTATCTGCTGGTTAAATCTGAACCGCTTGTTAACTCAACCGCCGGTTAAATCTGAACCGCCGGTTATAATATCTATATAAATAGGGTGCAAACATTAATCCACCATTCTGCCTCTGATGAAGGTCCTTTTTGGATCAAAACCTGTCATGCTATGAAACATCAACAGGTGCTGTTAATTATGTGTATTGGTATATATACTATATTTTTATGACAATATTGTACATACTTTATGAATTTAAGATAAACTACAGTAATAGTAATCATTGAACGATAGAATATTTTGTTGAATAACACTTGTAATTGTTTTGCAGAAATGATTTGCCAGTTGCTTAGATATATTTTTTTTTTCTTATTTTACAGAAGAATACTACCAAGACTAGCAGTGCTGCTGACAATAACATAAACTTTAGTGGGTTTGATACAGAAATGTCCATGTTTCAATCTGGTGGTGGAAGCAACATGTTTCCTAGCGCTGGTGATAGTGCCAGTGACAAATCCAATTTCTTTGGTAGCAAATCACCCGGTAAATATTTGGGGGAACTTTCCAGTTATTTTCATTGCTTCAATGTTCAATTTATATTGGGGATTTCCAATGCAAATCAAGTTGATTTGGGATTGTACAGGGTTTGGTGGAAGGATTGAACTTCAACTTGAAGTCAAGTTCAATCTTAATCTCGACGATATTATCTTTTGCTGTTCAGGAGTTATGGCCCTTAACACAGGCACTTAAAATTAAAATAAAACCTGGTGTAGACATCAATAAATACCGTCAGCAATAAATGAGAGTAAATGAGCAACAACAGTTAAAAGAATTGAGACAACAAAGTCCGTCAGTTTTTGTTGAATCTTGTTTTCCCATCATAAGTTTTAAAGTCCAAATTTGTTTAGATGTGAACTGATTCAGATTTTCTATAAACAATTTGCTTAATATTTATTTTATTTGACAGATGTGAGCACAGCAGATTCAGGATTTAGTTTTGGAGCAGCAGATAAATCTGGAGGAAGTTCTATCATGTCTTTGTTTGGTACCAGTAATTCAGAAGACGATACACAGGAAACCAGTTTCTCTTTCAGCTTTGGAGGAGGAGGAGGAGGGGGGGACCAGTCAGGAGGAAGTCCTGCATTTAGTTTTGGAGGGGCAGATAAATCTGGAGGTGCTTCAATTATGTCATTATTTGGTGGCGGTGGAGGTAAACCAGAAGAGAAAACACAAGAAAGCAATTTCTCTTTTAGTTTTTGATGAACTGCCATTTAAAACTCAACTGTTCTAAAGTTCACTCTCTGAAATAGTATGCCTTTAATCTTTTATTCTGTTTTAATTTAAAACAATTTAGAAATCATTATATTGTTATTGTTATAAGTTATAAATATCAATGTTAATTGTTATTAATTATAAATGTAAATATTAATTGTTATAAATTATAAATGTTAAGGCCACATTTAAAAGAATGTCTGTTTCCCCTCCCCCGGGTCTACCCTTTGTAAACAGACCAGGAAGGCAGGTTCTTTTTTTTTTTTTTTTTTTTTAACTGGATGTGATTGTCATAGCATGGTCACATGAATGGTTTGATTTGTCCAGTCCAGGCCACTTATCAGTTGTTTGTGCTCAATTTGAGTGTATTTATTTAGATTATCAATCCTTCTGCTTTCAAGCACTTTATTCAGGAAAAAAATAATTTCGATTTTTTTGTGGAAAATAATTTTTTGACCCGGGGGCTTATTTTTTACCCGGGTGGGGGGAGGGGAAACAAACATATTCTTAATTTTGGCCTAATTGTTATAAACTATAAATGTTAATTGTTATAAACTATATATGTTAATTGTTATAAATTATAAAAATAAAGGTTAATTGTTATAAATTATAAAAATAAAGGTTAATTGTTATAAATTATAAAAATAAAGGTTAATTGTTAATTGTTATCAAGTACACATGTAAATCTTAATTGTTATAGATTATGAATATAAATGTTTATTTATTATATTGTTATAAAATTTGTTATAAAATTTGTTTTATATATTGTTATGAGACAACTCTTCACAAGAGACCAAATGACACAGTAATTAACAACTATAGGTCACCATATGTCCTTCAACAATGAGCAAAGCCCATACGTAGACAGCTATCTCACAAGCAAAAAATCCTATCTGTAAAAAGATAATTATGTTTATATAATGTAAAAGAAGGGATATGGTGTGATAACTGAAAAAGTTCAAAACACAAATTTCTTACACTAACATGATGATTCAAAAGTAAAAGAACAGCACTTTAATTGCTGTTCTTCTTCGTAAAGTCACAGTTAGGTCATCAGAAAGGAACAAAATCTTACAACTCACTGCAAACTCACAGACAGCACCCATCACCTTTGAAGAGAATAATTTGCTAGATTTTGTCATTGGATCACACATTGCTTGGTAATAAAAAAAAACAAAATCACAAAATTTCTAAACTCCAAGGAAAGTCCCTTATAAAATGGAAATATCATAAGCTCAAACACATCAACAACTGTCATATTCCTGACTTGGTACAAGCATTTTCTTATGTATAAAATGGTGGATTAAACCTGGTTTTATAGCTAGCTAAACCTCTCACTTGTATGACAGTCGCATGAAATTCCATTATATTGACAATGATGTGTGAACAAAACAAACAGACATAAAAGGTTAAAATGTCAACATAATGTTACAGCAAAACATAAACAAATTACAAATTATAACAGTCAAACAAACCTAATGACTATTGTCATAGCTTGTATAAAAATCTCTGTGCAACATTTCTTCAACCACTGACGTCATGAAGAATTTGTTGGGTAGATTGGCAGAAAATAATGTAGGAATAATTCAAATAGCAGTTTCTATCTGACAACATACAGACCTGTAAAGTGAAGAAGAAATACAAGTTATCTCTAGAATAAATAACTATGTTATAACTCAAAAGAGGAAGACAACAAATACTTAAAAAAACAAAAACAGTGCTTGTTATCTCCTCTCAGCAGAAAAAATAACCTCTGTCAGTGAAATGAAAAAAGGATGTGTTGTCTTAACTCAAGACAAAAAAAATCCTACAAAGAACTGATAAAATTTAAAGAAAAGGGAAAGTGCTATAAATGTTTTTCTTCCTCTCAAAAGTAACATTTATCTTACTGCATGTTCATTACAGTACTGTAAATACAGAAATTATTGTGTGCATTTATTATTGCGATTTTGTCATTTTTAGTTTAAAATGTGATTTTATTTTTTGCAATATTGAGAAATATCCTGTTTAATTCATGTAGCAAATTTCTAAATATGAGTTTAAGTTATGGCGATAATAACCCTTTTGCATTTTTCACAATAATAAAACCATTGCTATAATTTCTGAATTTACAGTACTTATAGCACTTGGTTTGCGTGAATTGTTTTTGCTATAGGTTAATAACCTTTACTAAGTTTGATGAGGAATGTACAAGAATTTTTCTGTCCTAGTGGATTAACTAATTCAATCTAGCTGAAATTGGGTGGTGATGGCAAACTGTTTATATAGTCGGTTTAATTTTTTGTGATTTTTGGCACAAAACTGGGGAATTGCTTGGTACAACCTCTCCCTTCCTCAGTTTCTCAGCCTCATATAGAAAACTTTATATTTTTCTGACATTGACCTTATATTGTATATTTAGAGAGACGTGAACACTTGTTTATTGTTAAAGACAGACCGTATGTTGACATCTAGGTGTCTTTTAATTTACCCCACATCTCCTTTATTAAATTTTGGATTTTTTTGCTGAAACACTTGCAATATAAATGTTTATTTTTCATCAATAACATTTTTTTTTAGTACAAAGTTATAGGTCAGACACACAGCATCTTATAATGCAAAATAACTGAATTCCTTTCTTCAAGCTTAATTTTGATGAGAAATATCCACCAAATAGTATAATCAGCCAAATTCAAAACTATATTGCTTGTTTACAATCTTGTTATGCCCTGCCTACATATCATTTTTCAACCTGTGTCAATTTGTTGTTTCCTTATCAAGTTAAAAGTTTTGGTTTAAGTTGTAGTGTGATGTGAAGTTGAAATCAGTATGACACTTGGTATATATGTTCATTTATGATTGTATATATTAGTATGGCGTTCATTATCACTGAACTAGTATATATTTGTTCAGGGGCCAGCTAAAGGACGCCTCCGGGTGCGGGAATTTCTCGCTACATTGAAGACCTGTTGGTGACCTTCTGCTGTTGTTCTTTTCTATGGTCGGGTTGTTGTCTCTTAGGCACATTCCCCATTTCCATTCTCAATTTTATAATGTAAACTTATAAAATCTATGCTACCTGGTGTAGAGCCAGGGTTAGCATTTAATAATGAACATGGAAATGTGATTGTCAAAAATCTTATTGTTCTAAGTTCAGAGTTTTGGTTTTAGGTGGTTTACTTATATAAGTTGTGGTTATTTTAACATGAAAATTAGCACACCTGTTTATTATGATGTTAACTTTCTAAATCATATCCCAAATTAGGGTTTAACCCTGATTTCATGGTTCAATGAACTCAAATGTGATAATAAGCAGGAGGGCACACAGTAGACTGGTACCCGGCTGTTATTAAAAATCTTGATAATAGGAAGGCAATCAGCATACTGAATATTTTACGGAGGGAACCAACCTAGGCGCATAGTATTATGTTAAATCTTTTTTTATTGTTTTATAAGCTAAATGAGCAATGCTGTTGGCCAAATTAACAGATGACATTATGAAACAACATTTGTTTCCTGCGGTTTTTATCTTCAAGAGGCAGATCAAGTAATTCAAATTGAACTTTATAAATTACTTATGTAAGAGCAAATTGAGACCTGTTGGATAGATATGATTTAAAAGAAAGTATATCAGACTTGTACATCTCTAATTTTGATAATACTATTGAGTGATTAAACAATATAAAAAAAAAAATTCTAAAAAAAAAACCTTCTCTATATTGTATAATTTTCTCAATCTAGGTTAATTAACAGTTCTTAAACTATTCATATAAGATTTGGGTTCCTAAATGAAACGTTTCAACTCTGCAGGACTACACATGGTGACATTACAAATCTATTCCACTAAGGCTATATATACAGTATTCGATCAAATCAGATTGATACGATTAAAATTATGTACAATCTTTGAGTCTGGTATTAATGTGTTGTCTGTTGCCCTGAGTGGAAATCTTCAACTAATCATTTTCAACAACCTAAGTCCTTGGCATGTAATATGTTCCATTTCATGATTGTTCTTGGAAAGAAAGAGTTCATGTAGACTTCACTGGTGATCCTCTGTTGTTAAAACTTGTGTTCAATCATCATGACCTCTACTGTGGCAACCTTTGAAGTAAGTTCTCTTGTTGATATCTATCAGCTCATTATGAATACAATTAAGCATGCTTAGCATGTTATCACGGTCTAGAGATGACTGACAAGAAAGGCTATTTCTAAACCAAGACTTACCTATAAATCAAATCAAATTCTATCAATTCTTGATAAAATTGAAAGTAAAGATTCTGGTCTACAGTTGTTCATCTCGTAACATCGCCACTTTCATGGATAAGGGTACTCTAGCTTGCATATAATTATAAAGGTTGATGGAAAAATAACTGCAAAGGCTTAAATTAATAAAAAAAATATGCACACTAGATTCATAAATCAATGGAGCACTAATATTTCAAGAATTTTTGAACCAACAGCGTCAAAACACGTAGAGTTATTAATTAGTTCCTTAAAGAGTTCTATTGGATATAAACAATCACATTCAAATTAGTTGTTACCTATCTTTCTTTCAATTAACTTTTCTAACTTGGGTGATTTAAAGTTTTATTTGGGGTTGGCAATAATTGATGTAACTACAGGTGTCATACCACCAATTCATAGTACATCACATCCTGTTTCATATAAAAAAAAACAAAGGGCCGAAATATATATATCCCTTGAATTAGGAAGTCTTGTAGGAATACAAACCCTACATTTCATTGCAGTAAACAATTTTTAAGTCTTGGTATGCATATTTTTTTATTTGGTGTTTCTATTCTGTATTCTGTATCTTTCTGCCAATATATGTACACCTTCAGTACAATGTAATAAATCCAATATAAATCCAATCACCAATAGAAATATAATACAGTCTGTACACAATACAAGTATGTCAATATATTCCTTCACCAGAATCACACATCAAGTCTTAATTATAAGATTTAAAATATATTTTCTTTTAAATAATAATAACTTGCTGTCCACACAAAACTAATACTTAGCTAAATTTGACTTTCTTAAGATTTATATAAAATGTTTTGAAAATTTGTTGCGACATGGTTGTAAACAGAAAAAAAAAAGGGATGAACATTTTAATTTATACTTCTGGTGATAGTTATTATCTTATATGAATGAAATGTTATGTGGTATTTTAACTGTACGTATATTGTATTGAACAGGATAAAAATTTGAAACAAAGATACCCCAGTAAATTCAGCATAATTTTGAAAAATGCTATATATAATTTACTATAATAGGGGAAAAATAATCCTACTTATACTTGCAGTTTAAGAAGAGTCACTTATAATCACAATGTTAACAATATTTATTGGGTAGATTATTATCTTTGGTGCAGATAATTATTCGATGTGTAAAAGTTAAAAAGAAAAAAATCTTACAATAGAACTTTAATATATTGCAAGTTCTTTTTAAAGTATTTTTTACATATTGTGTCAAGGGAGACAACCATTTAAAATTTTCTTTTTTTATCACGAAAACAAAATTGAGACAATTTCATTATTTTTTTTTCCAAAATTCACCAGCACCCACTTAATTTGCACTAATTTACAAAAAATATCCTGCAAAACAAAGTATTTTCAAGTTTTTACAATTTAATGGTACATTGTTGTACTAGGTTTCACAATATTATAAACGGTCTTAAACTGTTTCTTTTAACCAGAGTTATTTCCCTTTAAAATTTGTGAAAATGGCAACGATGACTAGCAACTTTTCACCGGCAGGAATGTATTCGCCTTCTATTCCAGACTGGCTGAATGCAGAACATGAAACAGGGGTAAATGATACTTGTTACCTTGTTAACTTGTTTATATGAAGCTTATAAAGTATGTCCACAATGATACGAAAAGTTACAAGCCTCAGTTCCGTCGATGCAACAAAAAGGTAACCCTCATAGAAAATATAGAAACGTTTGGAATAGACCCTAAAGAATTAGCCCACACAGTACAGGTTGGAATGGCTTGTAGTGCTACAATATCTCCGCTACCACAGAAAAATAAAGGAGTACAGATTGTTATACAAGGCAATCAAATCAGTTACATAGCTGATTTGTTATTAAATAAATACAAAGTTCCAAGGAAATACATTAACGGAATGGAAAAAGCACCAAAAAGAAGATGAGACATTATAGATTTTATTTAAAACCTAGATGTAACACTTCTTTTCGATTAAGACATTTCTCACAACGAATTATTAATGATTGGAATAACCTACCAGTTGAAGTTATTTCATCAAAAACTGTGGAAGCCTTTAAAATTAGTATAGACCGTCATTGGGAATCAGTCATGTATCAGTTAAGAAATTGATGAGGACACAAATAGTTTTCTATATAACTTTTTAATTGTGTGAAATATTGCACCAAATCATGCAGGATTGATGATTGTATCAGTTTTGAAAGTGTACCAAAATAGGGTGGGCTAAAAAGGATAGGATCCTTCCATATGAGCCCCACAACGATCTTACATCTTACATCTTACATCGATGAGTTTCTCAAAAAATCGTTTCTTGTACTCTAAGTTTACTAATGCTTTGTATTCTCCCCATATAACATTTTTCTTGTAGTCCTTCACTTTACGAAGCAGCATGTATCTCCTTGTATTGTCTAATGTACATCAGATTATTCATTGATGTGAAATAAATTATCCAAATTTTAATTTTTAGGATTTATATTTTATAACTTATTTTTTTGCTGCCTACCAATACAATAAAATCAGAAAAACAGCTTTCCTCAATCTCAATTTGGCATTACTTTATTATTAAACTAAAGTAACAGCCATCAGCAGTATTTGATTCTGAAACCTCAGTATGTAAAGACAGCAACCCACTGCAGAAACAAAGAAGATCTAGTACAACGATTTCATATGAACTCCCGAAACTCTATGAACTGAGAACTGACACATTCATATAATAACATAAGGAGTTATAAGGCTTTATCATTGATAAATAGTTATCAAAGGTATTGGTCAGGATTATAATTTAGTACGCCAGACGGGCGTTTCGTCTACTATGCTACTTAAAACTCATAAAGTTTGATATTGAGATATACATGTATGTCAGAATATGAGGAAACATTCTCATTTTGCTTGTGTGAACTTTCAAAATTTTACTATTTTGAGTAGATATTTGTTTCTTTTTACAAAATCATCTTTGTCTCCACTAGGACTCGAACCTCTATGCCGTGTTACCAGGCAGCACATAAACCGACTGAGGAAAAGAAGTACTTATGTCTGACTTAGTATCTACCACATTTACTCAGGGTAACAATCCTGACACACTTCTACTACTTCAAGTCATTATACTCTATAATGATATCTTCTTTTTATGCCCCACCTTCTTATGCCCACCTACGATAGTAGAGGGGCATTATGTTTCTGGTCTGTGCGTCTGTTCTTCCGTCCGTTCGTCCGTCTGCCCGCTTCAGGTTAAAGTTTTTGGTTAAGGTAGTTTTTGATGAAGTTGAAGTCCAATCGAAAATTAGAGGGTTTACCCCAATTTCACGGTCCACTGAACATAGAAAATGATAGTGCGAGTGGGACATTCGTGTACTGGGGACACATTCTTGTTTATATATATATATAATTCCCTGGGCCAGCTTGGTAATTCTTCCAACTGTGGGTTTTCAGTGTCAGATATATAGGCACCAATGTTACTAGAGAGCATGATTCTTACAAAATCATCTTAAGTCTCCACAATTTGTCCACTGGGACTCGAACCTGAGACCTCTGTGTTACAAGTCATCTTTAGGGTTTTGTTTCCAGTGTCATGTCCAATTGTTCCTTAAGGATCTTAAGTCTCTAATTTTGACGATATAATTATAAAAGATGCATGTTATAATTCCAGACAACAATTATGGCTGTTGAATTTGATGGAGGTGTAGTAATTGGTGCAGATTCAAGAACCACCACTGGGTAAGTGTAGACAAAAATACATTTATATATATGTTACTGAAGGTGTGGAATATAATAGAATTTGGTGAAACTGTCATACAAGCGAGAGGTTTAGCTAGCTATAAAACCAGATTCAATCCACCATTTTCTACATAAGAAAATGCCTGTACCAAATCAGGAATATGACAATTTTTGTGATTTTACTTTATATACAAACTGCCAATTATGAATACTTTGTTGATACATGATATATGCATTTAACATACATGTACATGTTTAATGCATCAGTGTATTTGAAGTAGGTTTGATAAGCATTCTAAATATATATTTTATAGTCAACTTCCGGTAAGTTATTAAGTTTGAACGTTTGAAAGGTTGTGAAGGTGATACTGTATACAATTTCTTGAAATACTACATTTTTTCATGCATATACATGTACATTGTACAGTACTGCAACAGTCTGCAAAGATTGGCTATTTATTCAGCTTCTCTACATTTAGCTTGTTTATTGGTTGCAGATAAAGAAATGTTGTGGTCAAATAGTGCTGAAATCTGTAGAACCATCCTTTACATATATGTATTACACTGTCACTGTGCTTAAACGGCTGTGGGTAACTTAAGTTACCCACAGCCCAAGATGGAGCCGCCTTGCGTCGGTTCGATACTTTTCTTCTATAGAATAACAATACCACGAATGCATCAATTAAACAACTGAATTAAAAGTTGTATTAATCGTTTGTGGAAACCCCTAAACTGGAAAGGTGATTAAATTCTACAAAATAAACGATCACAGCACGATTTTAAAAAACACTTAGGCTGTCCGTAACTTCAAAACAACTTGTCCGTAACTTTTTTCATCATACCAATAGAGATGTCCGTAACTTTCAAAGAATCGACAGACGCGGATGTAATGTTTAAACTGATGATAGAGATTGAATCGAATACATATTCACAAAACGAAGTAGATGTCTAGTATGATATAATTCATTGTATCGATGGAAGACAAAATTGGGAAAAATATGAAAAAAATCACGATAAATCCGCAAAACTCGGGTCTCATTTTGTATAACGTCGGGGTACCCGAATCGCCTAGTTCGGAGGGTTGTTTCCGATCATAGCAGATAAACTGTTGAAACATCAATGTTCGTTTTTATTTTTGAACAAGTAGACTACACAAGTATTTTTTACACATACATGTAGCATGTATACACTTACTGATTTTCTGCCAGCAACGACAAGGGTAGCGTGAATCTGGGATTTTGGAGGGGAACCCAAATTTCCCAGGCATGCAGTGGATAGACTATAAGAGACTTAAGTGCACAAACTTTTTTCCGTCTTTTTGAAAAAGCTAAAAACACTTTTCTCTCATCCCCACAAAAACAAATCCCATCAGCATTGACAGTAAAATAAAGGGGTGTCAATCTGGACACACTGGGACGTTGCGCACGGTGATATTGCGGCACCCTGGCCAAGGTTTACAGTAAATGGGAAAACTTAAAAAAAGGACATTTTGTATAAATGAATAAACCTAGTTTTACAGCTAGCTGCATATTTCATTTGTATGCAAGTTGCATTAAATCTCATTAAACTGAATAAAACTAAAAGACACAATAGGTAAAAGTCAGTGACCGTTGTGAATAAAAGGAAAAGAGCAGTCAACATAGTGTAACAATTCGACATAGTATATAAAAATATAAATAACTACGTAGGACAACAGGGTAATTTAATAGTCTAACAACCCCTGATAGTACTGCAACCAGAGTTCATTTTTTAAAACTTTAATGGTCCGGAAGAACACACACCTAAATTATATATCGATGGAAAGAGGAAAACGTGTACAATAAGAAAAGTTGGGTCGTAAAAATCCAGAGTGGTCACAATTTTGTGAAATTGAGGTCAAAGGTCAGACCTAAAAATATCAATATTTCAACCACAAGAACAAAAAGGAGAAATATTCTGATATTCATTCAATAAAATGCTACAAAAACGATTCAATCATAAGCATATGCTATAAACGATGTTAAAACGACAAATTTGACTACTTATATGAAGAGCTGCCATTACAAAATGGCGTTGATTTGGAACCTTCTGATTTTTTTCGATTTAAGACATAGCAAAAGAAGAAGTGGCCTTGACCTTTTCACATCCATAAACTTTCATATTGTGTATAGTATTTCACTATAGTATATTACAGAATTATTTTCTAAAGTATAAAACACCAGTTTATCAAATTATTTCAATATTTTTTCTATCTTTGAAAAAAACAAAATTCAAGCGCTGAAACAGTGTTTTTAATTTTGCATCTTAAAGGTTGTGTATTTTGTGAAAATTAGTATCTAGTTATAGATAAATACATATTGTGTATATGCAAAGTCTGGACAGAGCAGTTATTACACAAAATATACTATAGTTACCCGAGGCGAATGCGAGGTTTAAAAAAAATTGAGTGTAAAACAAAGTCAGTTTGATGCATGAACATTGTTTTAGTATGATAATCCTGGTAAAAAAGTTAACTCATTAATTTTTTAAGGGAAGGATTAAAAATTATACAAAGCAATGCCAATTTTCTAATGTTGTAATTTAAAATCAGTCATGATCCTTATATAACTTTTAAAAGCGACACACAATAGCTCAAGTATTCATAAAATAGGGACATGAATCAATCTCTTAGTCATCATATGCGGATTCAGTACGCGTATTAGCATTAAAAGACACTTCCCATTTTTTATAATAACAAGTTCGGCGCAGGACAGAGTTTGTTCAAAGCAAACACAGTTTTTTTAGTACAAACGTATCTGGAGCGTAAATACCGTCATGATTTGGTCAAACTCGTCAGATATAGTCTTACCTTTGCATAGGAAACACAAAAGAAATGTGAGTACAAAGTTTCGATCAATGTTCGTGACCCATATTCCAATATGCATATGCATGATGAATAAAATTAACGGTACCAATTTTCTTGCACCAGATGCGCATTTCGACAATATATGTCTCTTCAGTGATGCTCGTGGCCAAAATATTTGAAATCCAAACCTTATATAAAAGATGAAGCGCTACAATCCAAAAGGTCCAAAAGTATAGCCAAATCCGTGAAAGGAATCAGAGCTTTGCATGAGGGAGATACATTCCTTAATTTATAATAATTTCTAATATTTTGTAACAGCAAATTTTAATAACACAAAAAATCCGTATGTTCATGCCAGTACCGAAGTACTGGCTACTGGGCTGGTGATACCCTCGGGGACTAATAGTCTACCAGCAGAGGCATCGACCCAGTGGTAGTAATAAAATTAACGGTACCAATTTTCTTGCACCAGATGCGCATTTCGACAATACATGTCTCTTCAGTGATGCTCGTGGCCAAAATATTTGAAATCCAAAGCTTATATAAAAGATGAAGAGCTATAATCCAAAAGGTCCAAAAAGTATAGCCAAATCCGTGAAAGGAATCAGAGCTTTGCATGAGGGAGATGAATCTGCACTGCCAATCCCAAATGTAATGGGGCGAATGTTGCTACAGAAACGATTGATTTTGTAATAGTCATACATTTACGAATTTTGTTATCTTTAGGGACAATATACGGTTCAGAAGCGCCTTTGTGTTATTTTTCATCGATTAACTATCAAATGAACTTGTGAGCCTATGTTCCGTGTTGAAGACCGGACCGTGACCTATAATGGTTTACTTTTATAAATTGTGACTTGGATGGTGTGTTGTATCATTGGCACTCATACCACATCTTCCTATATCTATTAACAAGCTACGCGGGCATCATTTCCATAGAAATACCAAAACGAGGACATAGCTCATAAGAGCAATGGTGGCAGGATGAAGTAATTGTTCTTCTTTTAATGTATCCTTGAAATTTTCAGACACACCTTGGTGTAATTCTGAAAATCTTAATATAGACTTCAATTTTCCTGCAGCAGATATGGCATCCACTAAATTGAGTTTAGAGCTAAACTCTATAATTCATATCCCTTGGCCCCACTGTGTCCGAATTGTAAGGTGTCACAATATCTAGTTAGTTCTGGAGTTTGTCAGTTTGGTAAGCATCAGAGACAATCTTGGGTAAAATTGATCGGTATATATAGAGGATGTGCTACATGGGAAAGGCTTTTTTCTGGTGACTGTTTTACTTAATTGCACAGGTGTTGACTTCAATAAGTATTTGGTTATGCATGGATAAATGATTACTCACATTAATAAGAACAACTTAAAAGACTGTCAACACATTTAGAGGACTCAGTTTTGCGTAGTTTTCTGTTTTTTTTTAAAGGTTTTTCTTTTAAACAAAAACCCTGTTTTCATATCCAAACTACAAGGAAGAAACTGAGCGCGAGATCGTATAAAAATTTCAGGTTGTGAGGATACATGTCGATCAGTTTGATCACATATATGGATTTCTGTTGTTTTTAATTTAAAGTTCCCCAAGGGTGACTGGGGAAACGAAATATGGTCACTTGGTCTTCCCCCGACCGGCAGTAAAACGAAGTTGGGCGTCCGTTTGGCCTTGCGGGATGTATCAAGTTCGCAGTCACGTCCGGTCAGAATGGGGACTTTAAATATGATGCCTGGTGTAAAGGGAGTGTCACGTTCTTTGCACGTTAAAAACCTTTGCATCAACTCTTTGAGGGGTCCGTAGGTGGCATGTTGCAATGGAAAATTTCTGTCCCAATCCAATATCCCATCATTTTCCGGTGGCAGTTTAAATTTTCCCGATCATCATACCGAATGGCCTCTATTATGACAAAACCTACCTTTTGTTTTTATTGTTAGCTTGTTCTCGTCCTGAACATGCATGAAATATTTGCCACTGGACTTTAAGCAACCAACAATCAATCAATCAATCTAATTTAAAGACGCACCAATTTTGCCTTCTGGTGCAAGTCTCATAACATCACTGAAAAGCAGAATATCAAGAGAAGTTGGTTTTAGCATCACCTTGTCACACACCAAATCTCTGCGAAACTTCAATAGTACTTTTCCCCCGACCACTTGCATGCCTATTAATTGCTCTGAGGTTAAACATTAACATACAATGTATTTTCACACAATGTCAACTATAGTCATTATCCGGAAAAACCTCTTATCCGAAGGATTTGGTTAACTATTATATAAAGTCAAAATTTTATTAACAAAAATATAACTTATTTACAGAAAATACTCGAAAGAACTACTATATATATTCAAATCACTAAAAAATAAATTAACTTCTCCTACAAAATCTACATAATCACATCGAAACTATCAAATTGATTGTGAATGAAAAAATAAATGGTGGAGCTGATTGACGGATAGGAAATTTCCGTAATTAAAAAAGGCACAAATGATGTTTTTATTTTCGAGTTTTTGACAAAATTGTTTGGAATTTGCCCAACAAAATTTACATACAGTATCGCAATAATATGTTTTGTCCTTTCAAATGTCAAATACTGTTTTTGAATCATATGTTTTCTCGTTTTCAAAGAAAAACGCGTTAAATTTCTATCTAAAAAACAGCCAACTTTAATTTTAAAAGTTTTACTTGGAGATGGTATTATATTTATGTCTTCATCATTCCGATGATCCTTGATGATATGTGCATAGAAAATATTTACGAAAATAGCGGGAAATTTAACCAAAAAATATATTTTAGGATTTTAAGGTAACTACCCAAAACCGTAAATTGAGTGGTACCCCCATTAAAGGGATAAAATACAAAAATGTGACCATAAAAACTTTTTACGACCCGACGGAAATTAAAATATAGATTTTATTCTATCATTTAAAACAATTTGCAGCCGTGTGTTATTCCGGACCATTAAACTCGTTAACTAAGCGTCTTTTTCGATGTCAGTTGCAGTACTATGATAACATACAAAGAGAGAAAAAAAAACATACTAGGAAACATATTCAAAAAATCATAACACTATAACTAACTGGTGGGATGTATAAATACCGAGCCGCGTCAAAGAGTATTCATCAAAATACACATAGAAAGAAACAGAGGTGAAGGTAAACCGCAAACATATAATTAAACTCAAAACATTAAAGAGTGTGGAAAAGCCTTGGTCTGACGAGTGAAAAACGTCGATAAGACGCACATCAGTAAATAAAAGTTCAAACCATAACCAGGATGGAGTACCACAAACCCCACATAAAACTTCTGTGGTGTAAGTATGATGCGTTAATAAAATCACATTTGGTGGTGAATGAGTAGTATAAACGGCCGCGAAGGTTACAAATATGATGTTAATTGTCTTCTAATTTTTGAAATTATAATTCTTAAAATTTTAAATCAAAAGTTACCCACATCTAAAAATAAAGTTACGGACAGTCTGCTTAGTTTCGATCAAAAAGTTACGGACATCTTATGCATTTTTTAAAGTTGACCTTGCGCTTTAGTGAACTCTATATTAACAAATTTATGGTAATTGTTAGTCATTTCTTTATTCAATAATCCTATAAATATTTACATTCTGCATGAAAAAGTCGCAAAAGGTACATTTTGTATGAATTAAATATCAACGAGTTTAGAGTCCGCCATCTTGGGCTGTGGGTAACTTAAGTTACCCACAGCCGTTTAAGCACAGTGACTGTAGCTTATAGTTATTAATTAGAAAGCTGTAAAAAATTGTCAACCATATTAGATGAAAGATCATCACTGTGGAACATTTAATAGTCATTGATCATGATGAATTTTTAAGACGATGTACTTTTCATCCATGGCAACGGACATATGTGATTTCTTCAATAATATACAATATATATACACTCACACTTTTCAAAATCTTCTGTCACCTCGATATACCCTTTTTGTGCTAATGCGGTGCAAAGCAACCAACAATCAATCAATCAAAATCTTCTTTCTGTAAAATTTTCTTACATTCTGAAGCGTTAAAAAAGTCTTAAAAAAAGTCTTATGTTAAACTTTTACTCCAGAAATGGACATATATGACGTCATACTGAAATGAGGGAAAGACTAGATCAACGATTAACAAAACTTTTAATTCATCACAATGAAAGTGTTGATAATCATGATAATAGTAAATCTCACAAGTTGTTAAACCTATTTCTCTTTTGTGAGATTTAGATATCACTTGGTATCAACTCTTGTTATTTAATTTAAATACCGGTAGTGGTAATAAACTGGTCAAAGGCTTGTTTATTAATATACTAAAATTGAATAAACTTGTGTTGATATCAAGGGATAATACTGCTGCAATATCCCATTCTTACTCGTTACGAAACCTACAAAACCTAAACCAGTAATTATTAACTTATCTGCTAATAAAAAAAAAAATTGATAAAACTATTTTAATCAAAACTTTCTTTTTATCTGGAATGATTGACAAATATATTTTTTCCAGTTCTTACATTGCTAACCGTGTAACAGACAAACTGACAAAAGTTACAGATAAAATATATTGTTGTCGATCTGGATCTGCCGCTGATACACAGGCAATTGCAGATATAGTGAACTATCATCTTAACTTCTACAAGTAAGTGTTTCAGTTATTCTAATAGAAAGTTATTGGTAGTGTCATCTTTTCTATACTTTTGTGCTCCTTTTGATTGTCTCTGACTGATTAAAGTTCCATTACATTTTCCTCAGGATTTGAACATCGGAGCATTCTAAAATTTGGCGTCAAGCTCATCTGACCTGAAGGTCAGCATAGCAGATATGATCAACATGATCAACTCCTTCATAGTCATAGGAGTTCTGGCTAATAAACATGATAAATGAAAAATTACACTTTTGAAAAAAGGACATGGCTGATATTGCATGTAAATAATTTAAAGAAAATTTACATAGTTCTTTCCTAATTTTGCGGCATTTAAAATGAGTAATCTCTGTATATACATGTATGTGTAAAGTACATTTTTCAGTAAAGTTTTATTTTCTTACCATAATTTTTAAAAGTTGTTAGATTATTTTCATTTTTTCAAAATAAATTTTCTTGAGTATGTAGCATATTTGCCACAATATTTACATTATCTTATTTTATAATGTTATGCAACAATTTGATTTTTAGAATGGATTTTGGAGAAGAACCTGAGGTGAAAGTAGCAGCCAATGTATTTAGAGAGTTATGCTATCAGAACAGAGATAGTGTGTCAGCAGGTATACTGGTAGCTGGCTGGGATAAAGTCAATGGAGGACAGGTCAGATATTTATAGAATAACTAATCGAAGAATTCAAATGAAGAAAAATATTCAACGAGTGACCGAACAACACGTTAATTCATGAATGCGTGTAGCATTTACTCTTAGTCTTTATGGGTACTCTGATTGCTTCCACTAACCATGCTTCTTTAAAAAAAACACCAATGGATGTTATATAAAGCAGGTAGTTGCAATAAAGTCAGATGTTGAAATAATTCTATTAGAATTCAACAATTCTCTTAGAAAAAATCTTCTATCTTCTGTCCTTGTACAAATTGTATGATAAATTGCAGTAATGAGATCTCATTAAAATGCACCTGGACCATTCAGATCATCAGTGATCATGCTGTTCCCATAATACAACACAGTTTAGGGATTGGGTTTTATAAATGAATAAAATCCCTAAAAATTTGCACAGGCCAGAAGTGGGAAAAGTAGTGTTTACAAAAAAAAAAACCAAGATAAATTCAAAAAACCTTACAAAATGAAGTGTTTGACAATATTAATTTACAGAATGAATGGGAAAAAAAACTGTCATATTCCTGATTTGATAAAAAGTATTTTCCAAAGAAAATGGTGGGTTATCATGGTTAAACCTGGTTTTATAGCTTGCTAAACCTCCTATGCACATATCCTAGAAATTCTGACTAAAACAGGTTTATTATTACCTTATACAATTACAAACAAAGCAGCACTCGCACCCACAAAGTGGAAAGGGATTAATATAAATTGCAAAACTTGTTTCCCAATCCACTATAAATAAATATGTTTAAACTAAACTGTATTTTCAAGATCAAGATTCCTCTATTGTTATGAGGATTTTGTGACATAATGTATTTTATTTTACGAAATTTTCCTTGGATAATTTCCTTTCTTCATGTTCTTAGAACAGTAGATCTAAAGTGATATGAAAAATTATCGCTAGAAACTAAGTGAGCACGCACCGTTGTCAATGAATTTGATAAAGTCTTCACAGGTAAAAACGATAAACAGATTATCATAGGTCATCTCAACTTGATTGCTTTTCTCAATTTCGCCATCTTAAGTTATCAACAATAATCTATAAACATACTTATTTTTTTCCAGGTATACACTGTGCCTCTCGGAGGTATGTTGACACGTATGCCATTTGCTACAGGAGGATCTGGTAGTACATATGTGTATGGATATGTTGACACACATTACAAAGAACACATGTCAAAAGATGAATGCTTACAATTCATCTCTAGAGGTAATATTATATATGATAGAAGGAATGTCACCGGTGACTTGATGCATTAAACAACAAAGTACTGGTACCTGTACACAATTGGCAAAACTTAATCAATGTAACTTTGTTTTTTTGCTGGTCTTCATCTCAAAGTCACAATTAGGGCTTCTGTCACGGAATAGCAGTTCCTTCATAATATAAGTTCCAAAAGGAAAAAATATTCTGGAATATTATTTTCACAGGAAGAAATATTACAGTATAAGTTCCTAACGGAATAAATGGTATAGAATATTTGTTCCAACAGGAATAGGTATTATGACATTGTTTATAACAAAGTTTCCAGTGGAACTTCTGTTAGGCGGAACAAATATACGTTGACACTTCAACCTTGACCAGACATTTAATCTTCACTGCACAAAATAGTTTCTGTTTGGTTTTCTCTTTCCCTGGAAATAACCCATATTGTACCAATATATGGGGCAAAAAAAGAACGGAATGATACCAGAGGGATATTCAAACTCAGAAGTCGAAAATAAACTGACAACGCCATGGCTAAAAATGAATAACATGGCAACAATTTTGCTTAAATATGGAAGCATCACGATAAAAATTGATTTTCATAAATGTAGAAGCTACATGTATACAATCACAGGATGATTTTTGGCAATTTCTCAAATTATATTTGAAAAGTTAAACTTACAACTGTTATTAACAAACTATACCTTAATTTGAAGATCTTTCTATGCATTCCTTCTGAAGGTTGTGTGCTCTTTCTGAAAACTGGCTTTGATTTTACATCCAAAAACTTAAAGTGCTGAAAAGTGGAGGTTAGGAATGCCTTCTACTGTCAAGGATCAAGCGGTCCTTTTCGACTAGAATTAGTGTCAAATTAGTTATAATTTTACTGTGATTCTTCAAAATATCCTTATTGTGATATGTTAGAGGTCTCAATTAATTTTTTCATTATTTTGGGGGAATATTCAACGTGATTCATCAAAATCAGTTGATTTTTTTTCTATTTAAAAGAAAGTGTTCATTTTATCAGCATGCACAGATAAATTACGGTTAACATCATTTGGCTAGAACTTTTACTGTTATTCATGAAGGTATCCTCATCACAAACCTCAAAGAGGTGTTATATCACCAACAAATATCAGTATTTCCCTTTATAAATTGATGAATTTGTATTTTAGGTGTTGCATTGGCCATGAGTAGAGATGGTTCCAGTGGTGGTGTTATACGTATGGCATGTATTACCAAGGAAGGCGTGGAAAGATTTGTACTCACAGGAAAGGACATTCCTAAAGTCTTTGATGCCTACTAATGTCAGGATTATAATAACATTGTCATGTTAGCTGTGTTTCATGATTTAATATTAAATTTCATCATTTCTTTGTAATATTATTTGTTTTTGATGCTACCTCATCATTGTTTTCGTCCCACCTGCTACTTATGAAAGTGGCTGAATGCAAGACATGGGAATAATTATTAGACAGCAGCCGTAAGTGTATACATTTTGTAAACCGCTATATATTTCTGAAGGAAGAAAACTTGAATGCTTCATACCTTGTATGCAGATGCCACATGTTATAAAGTTTCTGTTAATCATATGTTCATTGTTTTTGACCTCATTTTCATAGTTCAGCAACTGCTAGACTTTTAGAGGGAGTATTAAGTTTTACTCTTGTCTGTCTGTATGTACGTATGTATGTCCCAAAGTTTCAGTTTATCTAACTTTAGTTTGTCTTCACCAAATATACACAATGCTTATTGCCACAAAACACAGATAAAGTTTGAGTTTGGTGGCGACACTTTAACCATTCTAGAGTTATGCCCCTTTACAAATGAAAAAATTGCTAAATTTTTTGTTTCCATTCTATAACTACTTTGCCTCAACTACAAAATGTAAATGTTATGAAACTTATACACAATGCTTATTTCTAAAACATACAGATAATATTTTAATTTTGGTGGTGTTACTTTAACCATTCTAGAGTTACGCCCCTTTACAAATGGAAAAATTGCTGAATTTTTCATTTCCAATCTATAACTTAAGTAAATTGCCTCAACCAAATTTTATGAAACTTACACACAATACTTATTACCACAAAACTCAAGTCAAGTACAAATTTGGGTAGCGTCACTTTTGCTGTACTTCAGTTACATGTATGTTCTTTTAGAACTTTATATGATATGCAAGCGGGGCATCATCTGCGTCCCATGGTCACATTCCCCATTTATTTGTCATATAGAATACTCACTTGTTATGAGCAATTGGAACACTTTTTTGGTATATAGGATCCTTGCAAGGTCTGCCTGTTCATCAGACAGGGTACATGCATCTGATATCGATTTCATTTCATGGATTGTTCTTTCAAGGTTAAATCCATATTTAAGATACTTTAGACAATAGTCAACTATATTTGATGTATGAAAACTTACATGTCCGACTGGCAGGTTTCGTCTGACCTTGATCTCATGTTCATGGTTCATAGGTCACTGTTAATGTTTTGTGGTTTTGTCTGTTTCACAGATACTATAAGCAATGGGCCAGCTATATTTGGTGTATGTAATGATTGTTCAATATAAAAACAATAAGATAAGAAATGATTAATAATGAGACTAGTATCCATCAGAGTTCAAATGAAGAGGATGTATGGCCTTCAACAATGAAACAAACCCATATGATATAGTCAGCTATAAAAGGTCCTGGCATAAAAAATGTGAAACAATTCAATTGAGAATACTAACAGCCTAACTTGTAACAAAACAAATATGAGACATGAACCAACTCATCAGATCGATACAAAGCAGAAAACACAGCCTGGACATTACAGAGCATTATTGTAATTACAGAAACTAGTGTGATGTTTTTATTATTGTGAAAAGTGCAAGTGTTATAATCTCAATAGTTTAAACTAGCATTTTGAAATTTTGATATGAATAAAACAGGATTTTTGTCAATATCACAAAAATTAAATCGCATTTTAGTCTAAAAGGACAAAATCGCAATAATAAATGCAAGTAAAATTTTATGAATTTACAGTATTGTTTGGTGAGTAGCTGTATAGGGAAGATTTCCGATACCTTTAGCTTGAAATCTATTTTGATCAGTATTGAGATTAACTACACTTTCAATGTGTGCTTTATCAAATTTTGGAGTCCAATACTAAAGATTTTAGCTGGATATCAGTCAACTTCATCTGAGTTTCTTGATAATGACACATTTTTTATCATAAATATTAGTCAAGAACAGTGCTCACTAACTGTATAAATGATCAATATTTCAAAAGTGTTTGTCTAACCTATACTTAGGCTAAAATGTAATCACTTAAAATGTGTTCATAAACAGTTAAATAATAAATAATTCAAAAGTGAAAGTGAACACTTTTGAACACTGTTTCTGATAGAAAATGGTTTTAAAAATATACACTGCTCTTGTAAACAGTATTCAGTAAACACGTTTGAACAGTTTCTGATAGAAATGGTTTTAAAAATATAGACTGCTTTTGTAAAAAGTACTCATAACTCCTTGTTTAACAGTTTTCAACATGGACTGAACTGTTTTGGAATATTCCATTATGAACTACATTAAGGTACAGATCATTTAAAATGGACTGATCTAACTTGTGACACCTTTTTTACCTGTTTTCAAAATGAACTGAACTGTTTTGGAATATTCCATTATGAACTATATTAAGCTATGGGTCATTTTTAATGGACTTAACTGACCGACCGTGCGAGGGCTGAAAGGCCAGTCAAGGTCGTTAAACACCACCACATATATATATATATATGGACTTAACTATGTGGGAAAATCCATTTGAAAATAAATTCACCCATTTTTTTATAATGAGTAAGTCTATTACATCTGACAACCATTTTATGATAATAAAAGGATATGTAAATTAGTCAATTTGTTACAAAGAATTAAATTAATATTATTAAAAAAAAAATACATGTAAATATAATCAGTTGAGAACAATATCTACACACATAATACATGTAACATCATTGTTGTAGTTGTGAGTTTTTGTCGCATTTCAGAGATAAAAAAAAAAGCAAGAATAAGGCCTGCTATCGCCAGCATCAAACACTCCATCAACAATGTATTAGTTTGTTATTAGGTCAGTTTATGGGCAACCACTAGTGGTCGGTTTTGTGATATTCTGCCTTGTACGTGTTGTATTAGCAATGGCACATCTCATTTCCATAGAGATTATTACTTTAAGCCCCACCGCCTCACTCATGGTCTATTGACTTTAAAACTCTTACTTAGTTTACATTTATTAGATTGTTATAAGATTAGTTTGTGGAATAGGGAACCACTACTAGTGGTATGTCAATGGTATTTGGTATGCATTTGTATAAGCATTGGCAGCATCTTATTTCCATGGAGATTGTTTTACCCTGTCCCTCAGTCATGGTTTCATAGACTTCAAATGTTTTGCATAGTCAATAGGTTAATGTTTATAGTTAGATTAGTTGAAAAGGTGAATTTTAATGATTCAATGGTATTTGGTATGCAGTTTTTCAAGGATCAGCATTTTCATTTTCATGGAGTTTTTAGCCTTCCACCTTGTTATGGTTCATTGAATGTTTTGCATAGTTTACACACATTTAGCCATTTGAGTCTTTGATCTATTTTTGTTTTGTTTTGATCTGCCTTCAATAATAATGTTGTGCAAAACAGTCAGTTGAGTCATTAAAATCATAATTCACAAATATTCAAATGACCCAAGTGAGCTATTGAAGCTACAAAAGTACTGTTCGGAATAAAGCTCAAACTGATCTGACCTGTTATAAGTTATTTTGTATTGATCATAAGCTCTGTTTTTTAAGAAGTACATTTGAAAAAAACACTCAACACTGAAAATTGATTCAATCATAATTATGAACTTTTATTAAATATTGATCTTTTTAAATATTTAAAAATAAATATTTTGGAACACATAAATAAATAAAAAACAAAAACAACAAGTATGAATAATGTAAACCAATTAAATTGTATGACCACACAGGTGGGTATGTTGTTATTACAATAAAGGTGTGTGTTCTTACTTTGTATCATGTGTATTTCTTTGATATGTAATATCCATGTTGTCACATCTAGATGTAGAAAAATTAAATATTGATAACTCATAGCTATGCTTAAAAAATCCAATTGTTATAATCAAATCTAAAACCAATTCAGAAAAGTGTCTTTGTGGATTCATTATTTTTCATTAAAATACTTTTCTTCCTCAATCCACAAAAAATGATACACACACACAAAAAAACCAATGCACAGTAATTTCAACGTAATATAAAGCTTTCTACTAAAATGCAGCTCAATTGATTTACATTATGCAAAGTTAGTACATGTAAGCATTCATAATAAGTACATACTGCAATATAGAACTTCCAGGATATTTTGTAAAATGGCTGTCAAAACTTATACTGGTAAGTACAATTCAAATGTTTTGTTGACAAGGAATTGTTCGAGAGCTCTGCATAGAATGACCAACTCAACCATACACACACTTCCCAAAAACTTATTTGAATTTTTGTAGAAATACCAAAAGATTCAACCTGGAATACAATAAATCTTTTGTATTCAGTTCTACCACTATTCATTTAGATTGTAAGTTTTGTCATGTGTGTATCAGCAGTTAAATTTTTCTCATAAATGAAGCATCCCCTGGTATACCCAGAATGCAACTGATTCTCATTGAACCAAATTCTTACATTATTCTCTAAATCTGCTAGGTCATTGAATATGACCACTTTTTTTAAAAAAAAAAAGCTCCAAAGAGCTTATGTTTATACTTTGTTTATCTAACCAAATCAACAAAGATAATTCCTTCATAGTGTGGATTCATTATTATTCGTTGGATACCAATTTTCGTGGGTTTGGTGGGTACAGGTGAACCACAAATTCGAATGTTCAACAAATTACAATTTTTTTCAAGGCTTTGTATGCAGAGATTGGCAAAACCAGGAAATGAAATATCCACGAGAATTTAGGTTTTCCTTAATCAACGAAAATGATACCCACGAAAATAAATGAATCCACAGTATTACAGTAGTATGAAGTTAACTTGTGTAATGGATAAAAGTTTCTAAAAATGCCATGTTTTAAAAAAGTAATTTTAAAACATGTAGGATGGAGAATTTATATTTTAATATTGAATTTTTTAAATATTCTTCATCTAAAGCTACCAGTCAAAATATTCTTACACCTTACAGGAATAATGACCCTGTATAAACATAAATACAAGAAAATGTCATATAATAGCCAATGAGAGGTGTTATTTTTTTCACCAGACAACAAATGACTCTAAATTTAGCAATTACAAATCACCATACAGCCATCAATAAACAGAAGCCATATCACATTACAATCTATAAAAGACCTTATCATGAGAAATGTAAAAGTATTGTATAAACACTCCAAGAAGTTTTGTTCGAATGGCTATCATGTCAAAAAGGTCACCAATGAGATCAATGAAATTTTGTCTTTGTTTTCATCTCAAAAAGTAAAATAAAAGTTTTTGCATGAATGATTCAATGGATTATGTCTTAATAACAGTGGTTAATTTTGGAGATATGGTGCTAAATATTGTCATGTACTCAGATGAAAATGCTATTTGCATATACCTACAGGTACATAGTATAAGCTTTTATATATATATTCATTTTTTATGTTATACAAGTGGAGAGAATTTAATAAAACCAGTGGCGGATCCAGAAACTGACTGCCTAAGAGAGGGCCCGCTCCAGTCATGCTTCAGTGATTTCATATATAATCAACCAAATTTTCCCCCAAAAAAAGGGGGACTGGGCCCCCTGCCCCCCTTTGAATCCGCCTCTGAAAATATTGAACCTGAATCTGAATTCGAAAACACAAAATAAAATTGAGAATGAAAATGGGGAATGTGCCAAAGAGACAACAACCCGACCATAGAAAACAAGAGTGCACACGCTGAAATGTCTCGCCTTCTATACTAATCATTGATATTATGTTGATAGTCCTAAGTATAAAGTTAAGCATTATAACAACTGTCACATAAACTTAACATTAACCAAGATAACTAAACAAAGACCAATGAACCTTGAAAATGAGGTCAAGGTCAGATGAACCATACAAGGCAGACATGTACAGCTAACAATGCTTCTATACTACATATATAGTTGACCTATTACTAATAGTTTAAGAAAAATAGACCAAAACACAACCAGGTGCTCCGCAGGGCGCAGCTTTATACGACCGCAGAGGTCGAACCCTGAACAGTTGGGGCAAGGATGGACAAAACATTGAAGCGTGATACAGCTCTGAATTTGGATTGTGATCAAATTTTTGACATTATATGGGTTTTTTTTACACAAAACAAATGTCAAGATTTTACAAATCAATTAAAGATTTCTTCAAACTTTTTAAATCTAAAATTAAATAGTTGACACAGCATAGGTTTCTGACACAGAATGAATGTGGTCTAATGAACTTAAAAGTTGTTTTTTTTGCCTTTGAGCAATTCACTATGCTGTTGAATATTAATCCTCTCAAAAAATTGTTTGAAGAAATTTTCTTTTTATTTATGAAATCTGAAATGAGAAAAATTTAAACCCCCCCCCCTTTTTTTCACATCCCCGTTTCCCTTTTTCCAAAACTGATATCAATTCAAATTTCTAATGGAGTTTGCAACAATAACTACTCTTTTAAATACATCATAAGATATTAAAATGTAAAATAAAGTGCTTGTTATCACTGAATGGTAAAGATTGGTTGGTAGTAAAAGTGAATATACATTGTTTATTGTATAAAACAATATAAAAAAAATTCATCAGCAACATTTTATATTGGCAAATTTCCAATGAAGTTATTTACATAAAGTTATTGGCAAATAAAAATAGAAAATGACATCATAGTCATGTCTGGCAAATGTCCAACATACATTATCTAAAAACATTTTAGATAAGATAAGGAAAAAAAGCTTCATCAGCAACATTTTATATTGGCAAATTTCCAATGAAGTTATTTACATAAAGTTATTAGCAAATAAAAATAGAAAATGACATCATAGTCATGTCTGGTAAATTTCCAACATATATTATCAACTACTATTCTATACAAAGAAAGATAACTCCAATTGAAAATTAATTGCTATTGCACAATATTGTGCAATTAGATATTTCTTGCTATTGTGCAATACTGTGCAATTGAAAATTTCTTGCTATTGCACAATACTTGATATGGAATCCTGATTTGGACCAACTTGAAAACTGGGCCCATAATCAAAAATCAAAGTACATATTTAGATAAAGCATATCAAATAAGCCCAAGAATTTAATTTTTGTTATAATCAAACTTAGTTTAATTTTGGACCCTTTGGACGTTAATGTAAACCAATTTGAAAACGGGACCAAAAATTAAGAATCTACATACACAGTTAGATTTGGCATATCAAAGAACCCCAATTATTCAATTTTTTATGAAATCAAACAAAGTTTAATTTTGGACCCCGATTTGGACCAACTTGAAAACTGGGCCAATAATAAAAAATCTAAGTACATTTTTAGATTCAGCATATCAAAGAACCCCAAGGATTCAATTTTTGTTAAAATCAAACTAAGTTTAATTTTGGACCCTTTGGACCTTAATGTAGACCAATTTGAAAACGGGACCAAAAATTAAGAATCTACATACACAGTTAGATTCGGCATATCAAAGAACCCCAATTATTCAATTTTTGATAAAATCAAACAAAGTTTAAATCTGGACCCTTTGGGCCCTTTATTCCTAAACTGTTGGGACCAAAACTCCCAAAATCAATACCAACCTTCCTTTTATGGTCATAAACCTTGTGTTTAAATTTCATAGATTTCTATTTACTTATACTAAAGTTATGGTGCGAAAACCAAAAAAAATGCTTATTTGGGTCCCTTTTTGGCCCCTAATTCCTAAACTGTTGGGACCTAAACTCCCAAAATCAATACCAACCTTCCTTTTGTGGTCATAAACATTGTGTTTAAATTTCATTGATTTCTATTTACTTAAACTAAAGTTATTGTGCGAAAACCAAGAATAATGCTTATTTGGGCCCTTTTTTGGCCCCTAATTCCTAAACTGTTGGAACCAAAACTCCCAAAATCAATCCCAACCTTTCTTTTGTGGTCATAAACCTTATGTCAAAATTTCATAGATTTCTATTTACTTAAACTTAAGTTATAGTGCGAAAACCAAGAAAATGCTTATTTGGGCCCTTTTTGGCCCCTAATTCCTAAAATGTTGGGACTAAAACTCCCAAAATCAATCCCAACCTTCCTTTTGTGGTCATAAACCTTGAGTTAAAATTTCATAGATTTCTATTCACTTTTACTAAAGTTAGAGTGCGAAAACTAAAAGAATCGGACGACGACGACGACGACGACGACGACGACGACGCCAACGTGATAGCAATATACGACGAAAATTTTTTCAAATTTTGCGGTCGTATAAAAACTTAACATTGTGCAATAAACCGTGAAAATGAGGTCATGGTCAAATAAAACCTGCGCGACTGACATAAAGATCATAAAATATTTCCATACACCAAATATAGTTGACCTATAGCATAGAGTATTAGATAAAAAGACCAAAACTCAAAAACTTAACATTGACCACTGAACCATGAAAATGAGGTCAAGGTCACATGACATCTGCCCACTAGACATGTACACCTTACAATCATTCCATACAACAAATATAGTAGACCTATTGCATATAGTATGAGAAAAACAGACCAAAACACAAAAATTAAACTATAACCACTGAACCATGAAAATGAGGTCAAGGTCAGATGACACCTGCCAGTTGGACATGTACACCTTACAGTCCTTCCATACACCGAATATACTAGCCCTATTGCTTATAGTATCTGAGATATGGACTTGACCACCAAAACTTAACCTTGTTCACTGATCCATGAAATGAGGTCGAGGTCAAGTGAAAACTGTCTGACAGACATGAGGACCTTGCAAGGTACGCACATATGAAATATAGTTATCCTATTACTTATAATAAGAGAGAATTCAACATTACAAAAAATTTAAACTTTTTTTTCAAGTGGTCACTGAACCATGAAAATGAGGTCAAGGACATTGGACATGTGACTGACGGAAACTTCGTAACACGAGGCATCTATATACAAAGTATGAAGCATCCAGGTCTTCCACCTTCTAAAATATAAAGCTTTTAAGAAGTTAGCTAACACCGCCGCCGCCGCCGCCGGATCACTATCCCTATGTCGAGCTTTCTGCAACAAAAGTTGCAGGCTCGACAAAAACAACAGCAGAAGGTCACCAACAGGTCTTTAATGTAGCGAGAAATTCCCGCACCCGGAGGCGTCCTTCAGCTGGCCCCTAAACAAATATATACTAGTTCAGTGATACGCCATACTAATTTCCAAATTGCACACAAGAAACTAAAATTAAAATAATACAAGACTAACAAAGGCCAGAGGCTCCTGACTTGGGACAGGCGCAAAAATGCGGTGGGGTTAAACATGTTTATGAGATCTCAACCCTCCCCCTATACCTCTAGCCAATGTAGAAAAGTATGTATATTTCTGTAATGAGTATTTTTCAAAATAAATGCCATGGATTAAAACAAAATGAACTCAATCAGCAATTAATTACAAATCTCAATATCATTAAAATCACTCATCTATAAAATAATATATCTGTAAAATGTCCAGGTACTCTACAGGTACCAAAAACTGTGGATTCAGTATTATTAGTTGGAAACCAACTTTCTTGGATTTTGTGGGATAGGTGAAACATGAAATTAAATGTTTAACAAATGACAAATTTCCTATTTCCTGAAGGCTCTTATGCAGGCTACGCCAAAACCACAAAATTATATGTCAACGGACATGAAAGTTTTCCTCAATCCACGAAAATTGGTGTCCACAAAAATAAATGAATCCACAGTAACCTAAAAACAGATGGTTAACTTAAATCTGCAGTAGCCTGCACCATGGTAAAACCATTTTGAAACTGTTTGGCTAATAAAAAGTAGTACATGTACTGCAAAATTCTGTCTAAATTTTTTATCATGATTTTCATTTAATAAAAGCAAACATAAAAGTCCTTATGCAACATTTACTGTTGAAAACATTTTTTACTTTCGTGAACTCTCAGTCAATGACTTATAAATTGGACTAGAAATTCAGCAGTTTTGAGCATAAAAACACCAAGAATTAATTGAGATGGGCCTTGCATCCTGACCGAGCTGAAGCGTTCAACTTTCATAACAACCAATGTGTAAATTAAAATACTGTAAATTCAGAAATTATTGTGAGGTTTTTAATAATGCGAAACAATGTGACAACACAAGTTGCGCAAAAACAAGATTTTTTACATCCTGGTATATGATACATGTTCTGCATGTAGCTAAGCTTTGCCGAAAATTGCAATAACTAAACTCGCATTTTTGTTATTCTAAAAAAAAATCGCAATAATAAATGCACACAATAATTTCTGAATTTTCAGTATGATAATTAAGGGACTACATATTCAAATACTGAAAGCTAAGCACGATATACATAAACATATATTGTATCCTATTAACATATTGCTTTGTTAGAGTATGGTATCTTTAAAAACATAAAAGATTAATATCACAGTCAACAACATAATTAATTTACTAAAGCATTACGACTTCTTTATAGTCAATTTGTTTCTCAGTAAAAGTGCCATTTCTTGACAAATCTTCATAAGAGCAAAGTCATCTACGGGAAAAACAGGAATTTCAACCTGTAAAGAGAAAACAAAAATTATGTATAATTATTTGTACTCTGGTGCCATTTAATAATTTATAATTCTGACAATTGTATTTTAAATATTATTAAGGTGGTACCTAAAACTACAGGGAGATAACTATGTAAAGTCAGCTTAACGTTTTAATTACGTTGTATTGTAAAAGGAATATTAAGCTTCTCAATAATCAAAATTGGTGTTTGTCAAAGTGCTATATAACCAGTGTAATTTTTCTAACAAAACGGTTGGTTTATAAAATTTTTGAAATTTTTATATTTTTGTTAAATGGTCAAAGTAAATACTTTGACAAAATTTTATGAAAATTAAACGAGCCAAATTAATTTTAGTAAAAGCGTGGGTACCACCTTAATTATCAATCAATTTCCATCCTAATCATATTCATTAGAGGCCATTTACACAAAATTTTCTCAATGCCATAAATCCTTTAATCATTGAAGATTACTACAAAGTTTCCAATGTCCCCCTTTCTCATATAATGGAATATTCAGCATTACTTTCTATCCAGGGGCCATAACTTTAAAAGTGCAAACATATTTAATCCGTACATCTTTATTGTTAAACATATTAATGCAGGTGATAACCTTGGACATACATTTCATTTTATTCTAATGAGAACTAAAGGTCTGACAGTGATTACAATGTTAGTCATAAGAAACCTCAAATCAAAAAAATTAATGCATACGTTTTTTTACAACTCAATGGATACTTTTCATTATAAAACTTTTGTACATATACTTTTTTCTGAAGAAAATTCTTCAATTTATTCATATTTAGAAGAAGTTTACTTTATTTTAATTGCTTCCTTCCATAAAGCAATTCCCCCTACATATTTTCCGTATACAATGTGACCTCAGTGTGACCCATCTCGTAAAAATCAGGTGATCACAATACGCATGGATGTCCTTAAAATAAACTATTATCTGAATTTTCATGTTAAACACGTGCTCAATTTCCATGCTTTTTTGTTGATTTTTTGTCGATTGTTGACAAACAGGTGGCAATCGTTAAACTTCGGCTTCAAAACACAAACTTTAATTACCTGCCATATTTTCACAACAACACTGACCGATTGAAAAAAAAATTAACGATTATATGAAGTTTACACTAAAAAAATGATACTACGTTTATGATGTTTGTATGCACTGGTTCAAGAATTGGAAGAACATTATTTTTCACCGGTCACTCGTTTCTTATGACTTTAAATTTCCATATTGTTTCCATTTCACAGGAGCACAACTTCTAAATTGTGAAAAACTTCTTGGTTTATATATTGACAAAAACCTAAATTGGAATGAGCAAATAGATAAAATGACATGTACAATATCAAATAGAACCAATTTATTACAAAAGATAAGAAAATATTTACCTATGCATATACGTATTATTATTTTAATGCTTATATTCTGCCATTGTTTGATTATTGTTGTAATATATGGGGAAGTTGTTATAAAAGTGGAATAAATAAACTTAATAAGTTATTAAAGAAATCTGCTAGGGTTATAGTAGAAGCTGACATAATGACATCATCCAGTTTATTGTTTAATAGTTTACAGTGGTTAAATGTGGATAAACGCATTCAATACCAAAAGGCAATACTTGTATTTAAATCATTAAATGATATGGTTCCTAACTATTTACAAGAAAATTTTCATTTTACTGGTTATCAAAATTATAATTTACGTTCAGCTAATGAAAAACTATTAAATCTTCCAAAACCAAAAACAATTTTTTTAAAGAACACATTTACATATTCAGGTTCTCAAATATGAAACAATTTACCAAATGAAATAAAAATAAGTAATACACTTGTATCTTTTAAAACAAAAAGTTACGAATTTTTCATCAATTGTGCAAATTAATATGCTTTTTTTTCTTATTATTTAATACAATGTATATTGTGTATAATATATCATTATAAAATTACCTCAAAATGTGTTTTCCAACAATCTGACAGCGACTTGATGAATCGTAACTTCTCCTGTTCTGAGTTAAAATGAAGTACCCACTGTTCATTGCTAACGCTGGTGTCATGGGATTCAAAGACCTGGAAATATTTTTAGAGTTCTTATATCATTGTTGTTTTACATATTTAATAAATTTTTCTATTATCTAAATTCTCTTCATCATTTTTAAAATTCAAAAGAAAGATTCAATTTCTGATCCTGTGAAAAAGAACTTGGGTGCATCAGAAGAAATTGTTTATGAAATCAAACACTAAATCTACTAAAGATTGTCCCATAGAAACAGGGAAAAAAAAAGAACAATTGAAATTTTATCATAAGTTTCATATCTAATATCTGGTGTTTTTTTTTAATTTTCAAATGCCAATACTAGAACAATTTTCAAGTTTTAGGTTTGAATTTTAAAAGTTGAGTTATATAAACCATATAAAGATATTTCTCTTGATTTTTTAGTATTGTATTATTAATTACTTTTTAAGCCATCTAATGTTCAACACAGTTTTAAATTTCTATCGTTATAAATAGACTTTTGTAATTTGACCTCAAAAACAACGTCACTGCAAGATGAGCATCAATACACCCTGCTTTCTTTTTTATCTCTTTTTTTCTGTTTTATTTGGGTAACTGTCTACACATCTATAATTCTTAGAAAGTCCAAAGGCTATGCACTAGAACAAGTGAAGGAAATGTTCCAAATAGTGTATGTTGAAATCAACTAATTTCTGCAACTTTGAAAGTAAACATATATGTGTATACATAATATCATAACTGATATGTAAAATTTGTTATTTCCCCTTATCTAAATACATCAAGTTAAATTCGAACAAAGGGGAAATAAAATTGCTGCAAAGTGGACTAAACAGGACTAAAACTAAACTAGAGGCTCTAAAGAGCCAGTGTCGCTCACCTTGGTCTATGTGAATAATAAACCAAGGACACAGATGGATTCATGACAAAATTGTGTTTTGGTAATGGTGATATGTTTGTAGATCTTACTTTACTGAACATTCTTGCTGCTTACAATTATCTCTATCTATAATGAACTTGGTCCAGTAAATACAGTGGAAAAAGTAAGTAAAAATTTACAAATTTTATGAAAATTGTTAAAAATTTACTATAAAGGGCAATAACTCCTAAGGGGGTCAATTGACCATTTTGGTCATGTTGACTTAATTTTAGGTGTTACTTTGCTGTACATTATTGCTGTTTATGGTTTATCTTTATCTATAATAATATTCAAGATAATGACCAAAAACAGCAAAATTTCCTTAAAATTAACAATTCAGGGGCAGCAACTTAACAACAGGTTGTCCAATTCATCTAAAATTTGAGGTCAGATAGATCTTGACCTGATAAACAACTTTACCCCATGTCAGATTTGCTCTAAATACTTTGGAATTTGAGATATAAGCCAAAAACTGCATTTTACCCCTATGTTCTATTTTTAGCCATGGCAGCCATCTTGGTTGATTGGACAGATCACCGGACACATTTTTTGAACAAGATACCCCAATGATGATTGTGATTAAGTTTGGTTTAATTTGGCCCAGTAGTTTCAGAGAAGAAGATGTTTGTAAAAGTTAACGACAATGGACGACGGATGCAAAGTGATGAGAAAAGCTCACTCGGCCCTGTGGGCCAGGTGAGCTAAAAATAAAGTATCCCCAAAAATAATCTGAATTACATTACAGTATTCTACCGATCAATTAACTTAAATACCTACAAGAACACAATAAGTTTTAACATTAGGGTCCTCTAGTACTGATGTAACGTCTATAATATTTGCACTTCCAAGTGTTCTATAAAAACTAGATTGTAGATCTTCATGACACATCAGTAACTTTTGCTGTGACATAACCAAACAGCATGCCATACATCCCATCTTTTCTGTGACTTTCTGTAATGTAAATAAAAGTAATGGTTGCTTGAAAGTAAGTACAGCTATTGATCCAAAAATGATTGCAAGGATTTTATAATGTGAATAATGTGCTTGGGTGAGTATCGCAATAATATACATCAACAATAATTGATCTCACATTTTGCATTTATAAATGCACATAATAATATTTGAATTTACAGTTAAATTTAAGTTAAAAAGTATAATGAAGGTTTGTACTCTTTAAATTTTTTGCCATTTTTCTTCTTTTACCAATAAAAACTGGTGGACATGATAATTCCAAGCATGCCAAAAGTGTTGTTAAACACCAAAACTCATTACTGATTTAAAATTTCTCTATTAAAACTATTCAAAACTCATTTAGAGCTTGAAATATTGTCATTGGCCGATCCACACAATAACACAATCAAACAGTTAAATCTTGTCTGAAACCAAACACAAGTTCCTGAATAGGTCCTGTTTTGTTCATGGTCTTTTACTCCAATTCTAAAATCAACATGTCCTATGATAAATTATTACTTTGAATAGGTTTCTTAACTTAAGTAGTTCTTTGCATATCAGCCCAGATTGCGTAATGGTTGATATTGAAATTGTAAAGGGTATCCTTTCTTTTAGGTTCCAATCTGCCTAAGAATTAGGCAGTGGTGAAAACATGACAAACAAAAACTTGCTCAACTTTACATTGATTTAAGTTCAGGATGTATGATCATGAAGATGATAATTGAATATAACATCCTTTCCCTGATATGGTATTTCAAGATATAATTTGGTTAAAATGCACTATCTAGAAATTCACAAATGAGGGGGATAACTCCATAATTTGCTATCATTATAACCAAAATTTTCCTAAACATTTCTCAAATTACCATACACGCTGAAACAAAGGACCTTCCTTTTCTAGTCAAGGATGAGATTACCATCAAGATGGTTTGGTTGTGTTTTGTGTTTTTTTCTGCCATGTTTCGAATTTTTTCTAACCTGATTCTTACAAAGACTGGCACTTTAAAATGTCTGAAATTTTCTCATCAATTACTATGTTCTAGACCAGTTGAAAACTCTACAATATAACTAGATTATATATAAAACTAACTGAATCAATGCCCTCAGCAACTGCCTGACACAAACTCTGTAACCAATCACTGGCTTCTAGACCTGACGCTAGAGCTAGCTGTATTGATGAATCATCAGATTTGATGATCTGTATACAATGATCCCTGTCGGTATCTTTAGCTCTCCGACAGCCACTACACTCCTCTCCACCAATCTGTACAAAAAGTACTGGTTTACTGTCATTCTTGTCATTATAAATACACAGTAATCCATCCCTAAAAAGAAAGAAAAAACAATGTTATTGACTAATGTGGATTCATTATTATTCATTGGATACCAATTTTCATTGATTTCAAGAGTACATACAAACCACAAAATCAAATATTCAATGAATGACACATTTTCTATAGGCTTGTATGCAGACTTTGGCAAAAATGCTAAATTTTATATCCAAGAACATGTTATAAGTTTTCCTTAATTCACGAAAATTGGTACCCATGAAAATAAATGACTCAACAGTACATTTATTAGCAGATTTTTTAAATGGTTTTTATTAAATTTCAATAAAGCTACAGTGAACTATATTTTATAACAATTGCTCCAATGACAAAATATATGTTCTGTATCATTTGTTGTTACTAAAGATACTTAAATATATGAGCATTATTTTAAAGCACTAGTTCATAAAAATGGTCTACAGAAACATGTTAACTTTCTATGACACATTAGAGCTAATTTCCTAATGCATGTCGAGCAAGACTTTGGTTAGCTTGCTTGCTTTATTTGTATATTGTACAAATATTGCCTATATATATCAGTGCTCTAGCTAGAAATCAAAAGGGGCAGGGTGCCAGTGGAGGGCAGGGCACTTTTTATGATAAGAAAAGGCACTGCTAATTTTTTTGTCTACTTTTCTGTGTCTATCATGAGTTAACAAATCTCTTTTTTTTTTACTGTATATGTTTGTTTTTTTTTAAATAAAGATGCATTTTGACTATACCATAGTCTTTATTTCATTGTTTGTGTAGTTATGAGTTATATAGTACATCTTCATCAACATATTATGTTTTTATAGTTTAACTTCACTCTTCCCATTGTCAAAAGATTTTTTTTTTTATCTATATAAGAATTTCAGCTTTTCACACATAATATCTCTATAATTTTGTGTATTACTAATTTATCAATGTTTAGAACATGGATTGCTAAAAGTATAATTATCAAACAGAAATTGCAATATATTTTTTTTAATATGTTCAAAGACAGTTAATATCCTTAAGGTAACATTATTATGTTATTATATATTCAATTGGTTCTTTATTCCTTTTTTTGATACTAGATAATATTTTTAGAGCACAAATTTGTAATAAGCTAAAACAGGGAAGTAACTCCAAAATTAATTTCCAACACGTTTGCTTAATTAAAAACTGTGCTTGTCGCTAACAAGTTGAGATGGAAGGCATTTCTGTGAAGGCATTTGGATGACTTAAATTCAATTCTAGTCATGAAAGTCTTCATTTATACACTCTTCCATTGTGACTTGGAAATCGAAAATGCCGACCCAAGCTAAACACACTCGCTGACACATTCATCAAATGTATGACAAAAAGATACATTGTCCTAATTAAATTACCTAGATATTAACACCTTTGAAGTCTTTATCATTGTAATTCATTGTAATGACATGATTAACCTGGGGGCAATCACACAGGTGTCATATAAGCAATTAACTTGGAGATCAGAAATCGATGAAAAAAGGCAATTATACCAAAACGGCACAAGAGAAATTTGGAAAAAGACGTCAGGGCAGAAGGGCGCGGATGAAGGCACCCAGGGCGCGACTGAGGGCACCCAGGGCGCGGCGCCCTTCTATTTTGGGCTAGCGAGACCACTGTATATTGTTTATAGAGTGTCAATCCTAATTACAAAACTTGACGTCTTTACACTAAATCCATTGGATGTTGGATGTGTACAGATTGATAGTTTAGTCTTAGTTGCATGAATATTTTTATTAGTTGTTAGTGGTTTTGAACCAGCTGTCAGATAACTGCGAGTACTCTCAGATCTGTTCATTGTGTCTTTTTGTGTCGGGATGTATAAGTACCGGGCCATGTCCACTTGTATTTTTGTCTATCTGATGAGTTAAGCCTTTTTCAACTGATTTTTATAGTTCGTTCTTATGTTGTACTGTTATACCACTGTCCCAGGTTAGGGCAAGGGTTGGGATCCCTCTAACATGTTTAACCCCGCCACATTATTTATGAATGTGCCTGTCCCAAGTCAGGAGCCTGTAATTCAGTGGTTGTCGTTTGTTTATATGTTACATATTTGTTTTTCGTTCATTATTTTACAAAAATAAGGCCATTAGTTTTCTCGTTTGAATTGTTTTACATTGTCTTACCGGGCCTTTTATAGCTGACTATGCGGTATGGGCTTTGCTCATTGTTGAAGGCCGTACGGTGACCTTTTGTCATTTTGGTCTTTTGTGGATAGTTGTCTCATTGGCAATCATACCACATCTTCTTTTTTTATATTGAGAAAAAGTTTATTCAAACATAGCAAGCAAGCCAACCAAAGTTATACTATACAAACATTAGGAAATTAGCTTTAATCTGACTCTGGGCAGTCACTCCCAAATGACATGGGCTAAACTTAAAGAAGCAAATAATTTCAAGTTTTTGGTTGACTTAGTATGGGATCAAGGCAAGCAGCTACCACAAGATGACTAAGGCAGTTTCTTCAAATTTGAAGAAGTCACTATAAAATATTTAATAAATCCATTTTGCATCTATTTTTTATCTATACTTATTTGCCAGAATAAAACACAAACACTTTTATTTACTTTTTACCTTCCACTTTGTGAAGTTTGAAAATTCAGCTCAAATCATCTACCATAGAGTAGATTTTTTTCAGTTAATGAAAATTACATGAAGATACAAATACTGTAAATTAAGAAATTATTGAAATGTTTTTATTATTGTGAAAAATGCGACAAGATTATAATCACAATAATTAAAACTTTTTTTCTCAATATCGCAAATCTTAAAATCGTATGTAAGTAAAAAATTACAAAATCTCAATAATAAATGCACGCAATAATTTGTCAATTTACAGTACTTTAAAGCATAAAATAAATCGAGACACTGTCTTGATGCTCAGCAACTTACTTAAGTTCAACATAAGCTGGTTTCCATGACTGCCCATAGATAAGTGAGACTGGATTTTGTAGATATTGACTACCCATGGCCATTAAACCTCCTGGTGGTTCATGTAGTTTGTACAATAAATGTCCCTCTCTGTGTAGCTTCTCTGAGTTATTTCCCTTTGTTGAAGGAGTGTCCCAGTGGACCAGTGAATAGCAACAGATAGTTGTGTCCTGTTAGGGCAAAATATCACCATTAATTTTTATTCATAGACAAAACAGACAGGTAACAAAAGCTTATTCAACAAATTATTGTTTTACTAAGTATAAAATTGAATGAACTGCAACTTCATCAAAAACTACTTTTTACCAAAAATTTCAACCTAAAGCGAGACAAAAGTACTAATAAATGGACAAAGAATGAATGGACGAACAAATGAACAGACAAACAAATGAACGGACACACAGACAGAAAAAAATAATGCCCATAGGTGGGGCATAAAATAAGAAAACTGATATGATTGCCAATGAAACAATTAATCACCCAAGGTCAAATGAAGTGGATGTTAGCATTTATATGGAACCGTACAGACTTCAACAATAAGAACAAGAGTGCACACACTGAAATGTCTCGCCTTCTTTACTAATCATTGATATTATGTTGATACTCCTAAATATAAAGCTTTATTACGACTGTCACATAAACTTAACATGAATCATGAAAATGAGGTCAAGGTCAGTTGAACCATATGCCAGGCAGACATGTACAGCTAACAATGCTTCCATACAACAAACATGACAAATATAGTTGAGCCTATTGCTTATAGTTTAAAAAAATAGACCAAAACACAAAAATTTAACACTGAGCAATGAACCGTGAAAACCAGGTCAAGGTCAAATAAAACCTGCACGATTGACATATAGATCATAAAATATTTCCATACACCAAATATAGTTGACCTATGACATATAGTATTAGATAAAAAGACCAAAACTCAACTAGAGGCTCTAAAGAGCCTGTGTCGCTCACCTTGGTCTATGTGAATATTAAACAATGGACACAGATGGATTCATGACAAAATTGTGTTTTGGTGATGGTGATGTGTTTGTAGATCTTACTTTACTAAACATTCTTGCTGCTTACAATTATCTCTATCTATAACAGTACTTTCTGTGGAAAATGTTATTGAAAATCTTCAAATTTTAAGAAAATTGTTAAAAATTGACTATGAAGGGCAATAACTCCTTAGGGGGTCAATTGACTATTTTGGTCATAGTGAATTATTTTTAGTTCTTACTTTGCTGTACATTATTGCTGTTTACAGTTTATCTCTATCTATAATAATATTCAAGATAACAAAAAAAACAGCAAAATTTCCTCAAAATTACCAATTCAGGGGCAGCAACCTAACAACCGATTATCTGATTCATCTGAAAATTCCAGGGCAGATAGATCGTGACCTGATCAACAATTTTACTTCCTGTCAGATTTGCTCTTAATGCTTTGGTTTTTGAGTTATAAGCCAAAAACTGCATTTTACCCCCATGTTCTATTTTTAGCCATGGCGGCCATCTTGGTTTGTTGGCCGAGTTACCGGACACATTTTTTTAACTAGATACCCCAATGATGATTATGGCTAAGTTTGGTTAAATTTGGCCCAGTAGTTTCAGAGGAGAAGATTTTTCTAAAAGATTACTAAGATTTACGAAAAATGGTTAAAAATTGACTATAAAGGGCAATAACTCCTAAAGGGGTCAACTGACCATTTTGGTCATGATGACTTATTTGTAGATCTTACTTTGCTGAACATTATTGCTGTTTACAGTTTATCTCTATCTATAATAATATTCAAGATAATAACCAAAAACAGCAAAATTTCCTTAAAATTACCATTTCAGGGGCAGCAACCCAACAACGGAATGTCTGATTCATCTGAAAATTTCAGGGCAGATAGATCTTGACCTGATGAACAATTTTATCCTATGTCAGATTTGCTCTAAATGCTTTGGATTTTGAGTTATAAGCCAAAAACTGCATTTCACCCCTATGTTCTATTTTTAGCCATGGCGGCCATCTTGGTTGGTTGGCCGGGTCACCGGACACATTTTTTAAACTAGATACCCCAATGATGACTATGGCCAAGTTTGGTTAAATTTGGCCCAGTAGTTTCAGAGGAGAAGATTTTTCTAAAAGATTACTAAGATTTACGAAAAATGGTTAAAAATTGACTATAAAGGGCAATAACTCCTAAAGTGGTCAACTGACCATTTTGGTCATGTTAACTTATTTGTAGATCTTACTTTGCTGAACATTATTGCTGTGTACAGTTTATCTCTATCTATAATAATATTCAAGATAATAACCAGAAACAGCAAAATTTCCTTAAAATTACCATTTCAGGGGCAGCAACCCAACAACGGAATGTCCGATTCATCTGAAAATTTCAGGGCAGATAGATCTTGACCTGATAAACAATTTTACTGGTGTCAGATTTGCTCTAAATGCTTGGTTTTTGAGTTATAAGCCAAAAACTGCATTTTACCCCTATGTTCTATTTTTAGCCATGGCGGCCATCTTGGTTGGTTGGCCGGGTCACCGGACACATTTTTTAAACTAGATACCCCAATGATGATTGTGGCCAAGTTTGGTTAAATTTGGCCCAGTAGTTTCAGAGGAGAAGATTTTTGTAAAAGTTAACGCAGGACGACGACGACGACGGACGACGACGGACGCCGGACGCCAAGTGATGAGAAAAGCTCACTTGGCCCTTTGAGCCAGGTGAGCTAAAAACTTAACTTTGACCACTGAACCATGAAAATGAGGTCAAGGTCAGATGACATCTGCCCGCTAGACATGTACACCTTACAATAATTCTATACATCAAATATAGTAAACCTATTGCATAAAGTATGAGAAAAACAGACCAAAACACAAAAACTTAACTATAACCACTGAACCATGAAAATGAGGTCAAGGTCAGATGACATCTGCCCGCTAGACATGTACACCTTACGATCATTCCATGCAACAAATATAGTAAACCTATTGCATAAAGTATGAGAAAAACAGACCAAAACACAAAAACTTAACAATAACCACTGAACCATGAAAATGAGGTCAAGGTCAGATGACACCTGCCAGTTGGACATGTACACCTTACAGTCCTTCCATACACCGAATATGCTAGACATATTGCTTATAGTATCTGAGATATGGACTTGACCACCAAAACTTAACCTTGTTCACTGATCCATGAAATGAGGTCGAGGTCAAGTGAAAACTGTCTGACGGGCATGAGGACCTTGCAAAGTACGCACATACGAAATATAGTTATCCTATTACTTACAGTAAGAGAGAATTTAACATTACAAAAAATCTGAACTTTTTTTTCAAGTGGTCACTGAACCATGAAAATGAGGTCAAGGACAATGGACATGTGACTGACGGAAACTTCGTAACATGAGGCATCCATATACAAAATATGAAGCATCCAGGTCTTCCACATTCTTAAATATATAGCGTTTAAGAAGTGAGCTAACACCGCCGCCGCCGTAGGATCACTATCCCTATGTCGAACAAAAACCATCTGGTCAGCTATAAGTTGTATCCTGCATGCAGAAAACCTTACCTGTGTAAAATAACTTTAACTAGAGATACCATGGGAGATAACTCAATCAACTTTTTTGTTTAAATTTAACACTTTTACCTATTGTGTCTGTTTATTTTGTTCACACATTTTTGTCAATATAAAGGAAATCTATGCAACTGTCATAGAAGTAAGAGGTTTAGCTAGCTTTAAAACCAGGTTTAAGCCACATTTTCTACATAAGAAAATGGCTGTACCAAGACTGGAATATCACAGCTGTTATCCATTTGTTTGATGTGTTTGAGCTTTTGATTGTGGTATTTGATTACCATGATTAAGGACTTTCCGTTTTGAATTTTCCTCGGAGTTTGGTATTTTTGTGATTTTACTTTTTGGCATACCTCATTTGGACACTCTTTGTTAATATATTTCTTTAGAGCTACTTTCTGTGTAGTAGCATGGTTGTCAACTGTTATTGCAGTAAGTCTACTCTGGTTACAGATTGTTGTTATGCAGTCTATTATAGCTCTACAAAAAACAAATTATGTTTAAATAAATCATAGTAAAAAATAAGGTCCTAGATGATTGACAGAAATATTTTTTAGTATTAAATATGTGATGAGCATTACTTTGGAAAAAAATCATGATAAACTGACTAAAAACTAAAATATCTTGACAACATCCGATATTCTAAAAGTAATATAACTTTGAAAACAAATCTATGAACTGAGACATATAGACATTCACATCACTACAACTTTGATATAAAGTTATATCATAAGAGTATTTGTGGTACCTCAGAGAGGTATACCAAGTTGGAATAGACAACTTTCGAGTTCGATGCATATCCGTCAAAAATTTTGGTTTTAGTGAACGTCACTCGTGCGTTTAGGTGCGTCGTGACTTCCGTTTCAATGTTGAGCGAGTGGTTGAAAAACTATAAAGCTATATTGCACGAATTATTCGGCAAATTAAATTATCATAATTGACAATCTGCACCACTGTCATTAGGGAATTGTGATTAAGTACCTACTGAACACACTTTATTTATAGTTTATCCTGCACAACGACGATCACTAAGACGCTTGATGAACGTTTATAGTGCAGGGATACAGGCGACCCCCTCTATCTGGTAAATGACGTCACAAAGGCGCGTATAATTGACGAGTTTTCTCCGGTGACGGATGAACTCGAAAGTGGTCTATTCATTGAGATAACTGCACACCATTTCACCATACAAATTTGTTCCTTCCAGATTATCATGGAAATTTAGAACTTTTCTTGCTTGTTCAAACTGATAACAGTTCATTGTTTACTTAATTAAAAAAAAACCATAAAAATGTTCAACTCTATTAAATATTGGTTTTATGCATTTCAATGCTTCATAGCCTTGATGTTTAAGAAATAATTGATTCAAGCTATACTTTATTGTAGTTCTTCAAATGTTTGCTTTTATAATAACTTCTTGGGAGTATTATTAATTAAAACACTATATATAGCTACATGTACATGTGCATATTGGTGAAAGATGTAGATAAATGTTTTTGCTAATGAGACAGCAAGAAAAAGATATTATCTTTAATTGTATCAAATCTATTGACTAAATTAACTAACCATTTTGAATGAGCCAAAACTCCTCTGAAACTATAAATTTCATGCAAGTGATCATGAATTATGCTATTTATTTGCTACAAGATGGACTTTAAGTTTGACTGTAGAATGATAATTCATATAATTTTTATTACCATGAAGAGTTGTTTATCCACAGTAACTACATGTAACAGGGTTCTCGTTAAGACAAGTCCATATGTCCTGAAGCCATGAAAATATGTCTGGACTAACCATTTTTAAAACTGGTCCATAGATGCATCAAGATTGAAATATTTTGTATAAACTGAACACACATATGGTTTTATAGCAAAAGTTTAAAAGTAATCTGTATTTAATCTCATTTCATTGCTCTATTAGGCTATGGAGACTAAAATAATAAATACTATTGCAATAAAATATCTTCTTCTAACTGTTGGACTCACCATGACCAAAAATGACAAGTCCCTGGACTCTCTTACAAAAATATTTTGTGAGAACCCTGACTAACACTATTTTTCCTGGCTTATGGGTGCTATTCAAGACAATTTCAAAAGATAATCAGCAAAGCATCAGGGATAAAATCAATATTGGAGATTTACTCATATGGCTACTTGCAGTAACAGTTGCCACATTATTGAAGTATCACATAAAAATTTGAAACTTAACACCATAGGCATGAAAAAAGGCAAGTTTGGTTTTTATTAGCATACAAGTTTTAAATGAAGGAAAGCATTTTAAAAATAAAGTTTTTTTATGCAAAAAAAAATGTCTGCTGATGTGTTTATTTGATTCGTACATTAAAACTAAATAATTTTACAACCAGTGGCAGATCTAGAAATTTCATAAAGGGTAGGGGGAATATCTGCTTAAAAGGGGACCTGCTCCTGTCCTGCTTCAGTGATTCCCTAAATAACAAACCAATTTTTAACCACAAAAGAGGGGGGCCTGAGTAACTTGCCCACCCGACCCCCTAAATCTTCCTCTGAACACTATTAATTATCAAACTTACTTTGTTAATACCTGGTTCCCTGTTGTAATCCAATACTGGTTCCTCCTATTTGTACACACTACATGAAAACTTTGTCCATTAATACCAAGCTGTGTGGAAATAAAGGTATCTTAGTTTTAACTATACATAAATGATATTCAATCTATGGTAGGAGTACATCATTATTCATTAACTTATTTCAACAAACATGCAACCAATAGAATCAGTACTGTATATCTAATGTGTACAGTAAGGCAACACTTAAGTTTTTGCTTAAATTTTGTTTTTAACAATTGCAGCTTTATATGATGGTAGGAATGCCCTTTACTGTCAAGCCTCAAACGGTCATTTTCGGCCACTGTAAGCGTCAAATTGGTAAAAAGGTTATTATAATCTGTCAAAATATCCTGATCTTGATTCATCAGAGGTCTCAAATAAATATCCGATACCGTTACTTTTGGAAAGAATTTAAACGTAATTTGTCAAAATCAGTCATTTTTTTTATCCTCATGAAAACAAATTTCATTTTATTATCATGGATCAAAAATAATGTATCATTAACATCATTTGGCAAGATTTTTTTACTGTAATTTGTCATGAAAGTACTCCCTCATATATATAGGTTATGACAAAATATAAATGTGCACATAACCAATCAATTGTTTTTTGCAGAAACATAAAGTTACAATATGCAATGTCAATTCGAAATTATTTGATCAATAGGAATATACAGCACAGTTTCATATCACTAAATTATTACTTACATTGATAAAATCTACTGATGAAAAAGGTATAGAAATGTCTTTATAAAATCTATGATCACTCTGTTTTTGACTGAGAAAGTAAATGGATCTGTCTGTTAGTGTTAAAAATACTGGAATACATTCTCCATCTGTGTGACCCTGGGTTGTGGCAAATATCTATATAAAAAAATAAGATATGAGCTGAGTCGTATAGAAATTGACCTTTTGCAAATTGTATGTATACATGTACATGTATAAGACTTTGAATGATTTGAAACTAAAGGGAGATAACTCTATAACAATCAGCTGAACGTTTTTATCACATTCTATTGTTAAGGAAATATATATAATGCTTCTTCATGATCAATTCCAGTGTTTGTCAAACTGCTATACATCCAATGAAAGTTTTCTGATAAAGAGTGTGGTTTAAGTTTTTTGTAATTTTTCTATTTTTGTCAAAGGGTAAAAGAAATATTTGGTCAAAAATTTATGAAAATTAAAGGAGCCATGTTTAATTTAGTCAAGATGTTAGTACCACCTTAAGAGTTAATTGCCTTTTGTTTCCTGTGCAAACAATAGTTTTTCAACATTATCAGGGATCTCCATGGATAAAAAATGAACGATGGAGGAACTTTCACCATCACAAACTGTGTTTACGCCGTACAGTGTAGCGTGATCGAAAGTATTTCATCCCTCCATGTAAGGAATGATGGACATGCTAATTCATTGCTTATTTAAATTATATTTTTTTGAATTTTCATTTAGAAGTATCAATATTTTCATTGATTGCCGTTTGTAACCATTCAAATGCCAAGCCTTCATGCCCCTCCTTAGTCGAGAATGATCAAAAACTGCCATGAGGTCCCTATGTAGTTTTCTTGCTATTTTTGGTAATTGTTATGGGGGTTAAAAATCACGTGGAGCTTATTTTTCACAGACACTGTCACTGTCAAATTCAGAAGTCATGACCCCATCACCGGTATGGCTGATTTGCAGCAACAATAAAACGATTAGTACAGGTTATGTAAAAGGTTGAAGAGATTTGTAAAGCAAACGTTGACAAATGAAAAGGTTTTGAATGGCTTTATCTAGCAAATTGATGCTATGCAACATGGATCTTACGAGTCTGAATATTATCCGGAAACACGGATGTATCAATTTGATTGTAAACTATGAAATAAATTCGGACGGAATTACGATACGATATTTCTTCACAGTAAATATTTAAGTTTTTTACTTTTTTTACACTTTTAAAGTAATTCTATATATTATCGTTACAGCAGTACTCGAGTTATTTGCGTTGAAATAATATTAATGTTTTACGTCTTATTTTGTACTTCTTAAAAAAGGGGGATGCTGATTGCGTAAGTCAAAATAAAAGCATGTGTTCGACTTGTTAAACTTTGTACCTGGATTATTAATTTATTTATTTAATCTAAATTATCATATTAGCATTTGCTGAAACTTAGTTGAATAATTCGATAAATGAACCGTCTATCTTCAGATAGTATTCTCCGGTCTGGTTTGTTGATCTACCTGTACAAGCTCAGGTACAAGTGATTAGCAATCTTAATACGGATATCCCTCAGGCATTAGAACTGTATTGGATTATAAAGCCTAAGGATTATGCAATTACATGCATTTGATTACAATTGCTAAAAGAATGGTGTCGGGCTAAACGATAGCAGTTTTGAATGATGGCGTGATTCTTTTGACGATGGAGCAAGATATTTCAACAATGGCGGGGCGTCATCATTAAACAGGGCATGGAGATCCCTAATTATGTTTGAAAACCTGCTGCAACTTTCTTAATAAGGCATCAACTTTCAAGAAGATAGTTGCATAGAAATTCACTCACATTTTCAGAACCGAATAAAATATATCTTTTGTTGTTCTTTAACATATGGTTTGGTGGTGTTTTTAATATCAAATACATTCATATCCCTCCTTGTTTGCAAAACAAAATATTACTATTTTTTGTCTATCATTTCTATTTATGAATAATGATAATCATATAATGTGACTAACCTTGACAAACTGTTCTTCAGAATTATCAAATACATCTAACATCAAATATAATAGGGTATTGTTGTCTAATCTGAAATACAATAATTTTCAGTTTTAACATATATTTACATTTTGAAATAGAAATAGAAATAAAAGGTTAAGTAAAAATATTTATTCATATACAAATGTATATAAAAAAAAGTTTTTATATATATTACAGAATTGAATGCATAAGCCAATAATTTATAGTCAACAACTTTTCTTTTGTTAACCAATTTTTTTTTTTTTTTTATCTTTATTCAATTATTCAACATTTATATTTAAGGAATGACTGTAATATTTTTTCTGTCTATGAAGAAATAACATTAAAAATTTGGTGCACACTGAATAACGCGCGTAGCGGGTTATTTAACAGTGTGCACCACATTTTTTATGTTATTTTGAATAGACAGAAAAAATATTACAGTCATTTCTTATAATTTAATTCTAAATTCCATTTTAAACCGTAGAAAACCATGAAAAAACGTTGATGACGTCACGGTCACATGACTGAATTATGTCTATGGGCTCATAACAAAATAATGTCAGCCAATCAGAAGACGCGTTACATCCAAAATTACAATATAAATAGAAAACCCATATTATTATAACATTGTAGGAGAGAGATTTTCTTCTACAACATAGGGTTCATATTCATGTAACTGAAACATATTTTTGTCCAGATATGATTGTAATGATTGTAATACAAGCCAAAGGACATAATTGATGTTAAACCTCTATGCAATGATAACTTTGCTATGTAAACAAAATATCACATAAAAGGAGTAGGTCCGGTAAGGACCGATTTTGGCCTCAAATTTCAGTTTCATCTGACGAAAGATTTTAACCACTTTTTAAACACTTAAGTGTCTATTTCATATGATTCAATTCATTTATGTGAAAGATTTTAACTTATTTAGTCATTAAAAATCTCCGATTCAAGCTCAAATATGAAAAATCTACCAAATATGCGAAAAAATGTCACTTTTCAGGTGATTTTTGTCAAAAACGAAAGTGGCCGCATTCTTGTTCATCCTCAATCTTTATATATGTTATGTATTATTATCAAATACAACTTCCATTTCAATATTTTGGATGAACACGAATGCGGCCACTTTCGTTTTAAACGGAAAACGTCTAAAATTTAACTAAAATGCTGGAATTTGGAAGATTTCAGTAATTTAGCATGATTTAATGGTGCTAGTACCCAAAAAATGTGCCTTGTATTGTCAAAAACAGCCCATATTTATGTAGCAGAACCATTCTACTATCCAATAAATAACTAAAAGTTTACATTTTAACAATTTTGTTAAACTGCTATATTTTGGGGCCAAAAAAGGGTCTTACTGGACCTACTCCTTTGTTCATAATTAAATTGGGAAATCATGCATGTGTGGTGGGAGTAATAAAAGGGAGATAATCCTTATGTATTTTACACAGATGTATCTATTTTAATATGGCTGTATCTCCTTGATTTAAATTTAAATTAGTATTCTAAGCTTTATTTACATAACTGTCAGCTCTTTGTCCTAAAATGTTTAATTAATTTTTGTCTTTTAAAGCTTTTCTTGAGCAAACGGTGAAACCCTATAAAGGTAATTTTAGAAAATGTGTTGTGCACATGGAAATATGATGGTTTCATTTGGCATTACATTTTATATGATCAATACTTTCAACAAAAGAACACTTACTTGAGCTCTCCTTCACTTAAACTTTCATTTTTGTTCATGCTGTCATTCAGGTTGGTATCTTCTGGCTCTTCTTCATACATGTGATGCTTTAATGGAGTATCTGATTGGTTATTTATCATATTGTCGACAAGGTCCTGTATTTTGGAAGTAGAAGACTTCTCATTGGTAAAATGGTCTGTTTTCTCTTTGGTTGGCTGCACTTCATTTTTGTGAACTGAATTATCATTTTCATGGTTATTGATTGGTTTAATATCTTGGATTTTTGGGACTAAATGTTCTTTCAATCTTGTGTTAACATCCCCATTTCCAGGATGTTCAAATATTGCACTTTTATGAGTATTATTATCAAGTTCATCGACATCATTCTTAACGCCGTCTGCTTCATTTACAAATGTACTACCACTGTTATAGAAATCTCCATTTCTTGAAAGAGTAACATTATGTTTATTTTGGAATTTTTTAATCACTTTTTCTGCAAATTGATCATTATCACAAGGTTTAATTGGATTTGTACATTCCTGAACATAATCGTCTTCAATAAAATTGTCACCATCATCACTCACAGATTTTTCTGAAACATCTAATGATTTATCATAGAAATCTGTCTTTTCTTCATCTAGCAAACAAGATGGAGGATTTTCATTAACTAAACTATCTGACTTTAAATGTATTGTTTCATCAGGTGTTACTAATTCATCTTCTTTCACACTATGGGCTAACTTGTAGAAGGGTTTTACGTCCTTCTCTAAATTTTCTATGTGTTCGTACTGTTCCTGAACCTCCCCTGTTGTCAAATCTAACGTTAACTCATTAGGTCTTTTAACATTTGAATTTTTAGGACTTTGTTTATCTGTGCCTACTGTACCTATTACTGGTTCCTTCTTGTTCTTTTTACCTTTTGGTTTTTTTGCCTTACCACTACCTCGTTTTACATGTATGACCTCTATACTGGTGTCTTCAGGTTCAATATCTTCTGTTATTACACTGTCCAATCTATCAAACTTGGTCTCAATATTTTCATCAATCTGTCCTAGATACCCATTCATTTGTGTGCTATGACTTCTATTATCATCATCATCAACAATAACAGGACTGTTTCGAGATATAATCTAAGAAATAAAATTTATTAGAGTCATACATTTGTAACAAAACAACAGTGGCTTGCTGGTAAATTTGAAGAAAACAAGAATGTGTCCTCAGTACAAGAATGCCCCACTCGCACTATCATTTTCCATGTTCAGTGGACCGTGAAATTGGGGTAAAAACTCTAATTTGGCATTAAAATTATAAAGATCATATCATAGGGAACATGTGTACTAAGTTTGAAGTCGATTGGACTTCAACTTCATCAAAAACTACCTTGACCAAAAACTTTAACCTGGAGCGGGACAGACGGACGAACAGACGGACGGACGGAAAGACGAACGGACGCACAGACCAGAAAACATAATGCCTCTCTACTATCGTAAGTGGGGCACGTAGGTGGGGCATAAAAAATGTATCCCTCCCCTCTAGCCTGCAAACTTCCATATTACAGTTATTCTAGATTCAAATAAAGTTCTTCTAAGTTGGTACTAAAAACTAACTGAAAGCAGACCTAATCATAAAATTTAACATTGACAACCTTACCAATAAAATACATCAAAGGTCATTTGATTCATCAAATTAGTGTCTTTATCTTTCTATGATTCTATACATCAAATATTTGATTAAACAAAAAAATATTACAAAAAATAATTTGATTGACCAATTTTCTATATGCTTTTTTTTTATCTCATAAAAGACTTAAATGGAGATTGAATACATAGAATAATAGGTCCCTATCAAAGAATTTTATAGTGAACTAAACTTTTTCAATTGTTTTATTACCATTTTTTTCATGATTTGTGGGGGGGGGGGATGAAAAGGGTGTGTGTAATATACATAACTGTGTACTATACACAGCCGGATATGGTAGACGAACTATAACTTCTTGAGCTTTTACAAATATGTTAACCCATGCCACATTCTACATGAATCTGAATCATGTCAGGAATTTGTAAGTCAGAGATTGTAATCCTACTTTTTTTTTCGTTTTTTGTTCATAAATTATCTATATATATATATATAGGTCATTATTTCGTTTGAATTATTTTACATTTTTATGTCAAAGCTTTTAATAGCTGACTAAATGATAAGGGTTTTGCTCATTGTTGAATGCAGAACTATTGCCTATAGTTGATTACATATTTGATATAAAATACCTACCATATTTTTACTGACATTTGAAGCAACACTGTCCATACTGCAAAGTGATAGCCTGTCACTTTCTGACTCCTCTGACTCTGCCCTACTTCTGCTTTGAGGCGGAGCTGTTCCGAGGTCAAGATATGGCACATCCTAAAGAATAATTATATACAATGCACAAAAAGGCAATAAGACTTTCTAAATATTTTGTGTTTTTATATAAAAAAGAAGATGTGGTATAAATATTTTGTGTTTTTAGTTCATTTTCTTTTTATAGTGGTTTTATTTGTTTCTGATTGTTCTTGAATATGATTTCAAATTTTATCATCTTATAGAATATTTTTTTTAACACTCTAATTGATTCTTTATTGCACATATTGCTGTTTAACAATTAAACTTTGTGTACAGCATTTCAACAAGTTTCCCTGTTTAATTACCACTGAATATATACCCAGGGAGAATATTCAGTAAAATTACCTAAAAAAAATACATTTGTTTAATTATCTGAATACATTAAACTACAAACTATTATTATAATTGTTACAAATAGTCTTTGCTAATACTTCACAAACAAGAATGTGTCCTCAGTACATGAATGCCCCACTCGCACTATCATTTTCTATGTTCAGTGGACCGTGAAATTGGGGTAAAATCTCTAATTTGGCATTAAAATTAGAAAGATCATATCATAGGGAACATGTGTACCAAGTTTGAAGTCGATTGGACTTCAACTTCATCAAAAACTACCTCGACCAAAAACTTTAACCTGAAGCGGGACAGACGGACGAACGAACGAACGGACGGACGGACGAACGAACGAACGAACGGACACACAGACCAGAAAACATAATGCCCCTCTACTATCGTAGGTGGGGCATAAAAATATTTTCAGTTATATAATTAATAAAAAATATCTACACAATATTTTATTACAGAAACTGATCATTCATACGGAATGACTTTGGGGATTCTTTTATTACATAATCAGAAACGAATGCGGTCAGTGAACCCGCATGAATTTTCTTATCCTCGTGTTTGGATGTTTTATTTTTTTAAGTGTTTCAGGAATTTGGATTATTAATTTAGATGTGGTTTTTGAAAGTTTGGAATAATGATGTGAAAAGGTAAGTTGGATTGTAATTATATTTGTCATAGTTGCACTTTCAATCTTAATTAAATTTGTTATTGATTTGACCCAGATAAATCTTATAGAATATAATTACAATCAAAGATTCCATACACAAAAAAACTATTATTTAGTCAAGAGTTAGTGTTTCTACAAAAAAAGTGTATACAAGATGAAATTTTACCCCGTTTCTCCTAACACTAACCCTTAACTAACCCTAAACATAAATGAATGTATAATTACCCCTAAAGTAAAAAAGACCCAAAAAAATGGCATTTTTTAAATCATTTTATTTTGGGTGTTACGTGTCTTCTGATTGGCTGACAGTGTTTTGTCTATCAGCTAATAGACATAGTTTTGTGATGTGACTGTGATGTCATCAACAGATTTTTATGATCGCTTAAAATGGAGCTTAGAACTAAATTATAAGGAATAACAATAATGTTCTTTCTGTCTATTTGAAATTACATAAAGAATATGATGCATACTATGAAATAACATGTGTACAATGTGCACTAGATTTTTTATGCTATTTCTTCATAGACAGGAAAATATTAATCATTCCAATTTCCTTAAACAACTAAACATATAATTTATATCTAAAATCAAATATTAACTTACATAATCTAACTGGAAGACAACCAATTCAATACCAGATATAAGTGTTATCAGTACATTTAGTCTCTGAAAAATAAAAAAATGAAATAGTTAGCATTATTCCGGTTAAAGGGGCACTAGCTGCCAAATTCATGTTCACCGATTTGTCTCAAATTCTAATGTATTGTTTATAAGTTATAACAATGTAAAACATTTTTCCAAACAATCAAACGTATACAATAAACAATTTACAGGACATGGTCTCAATAAGATGTAGCTTCGTTTTAAGAATTTTAGCCTAGACGCCATCTAATTAACTTTCGTGTTGACCTTCTATGACCATATATAAGCGATGTAAACATAAACAGAGATATAAATAAATTAAGCAGCTCGTGCAATTAGATTTCTATACAATGTAGGTCTGTTTAATTTTGTTTTATAAATTATAAATTAATGTTTATCATGGTTTTTACCTTTATAAGAAAGATTTTTTGTGGATCAAATTAGTTAATCAAATTATTACCTTTGTTTCACTTTCAATGTTGACATTCTTTTCCTTTAAATAACCATACACAGGCAATGCATGCGTATTCTATCTTTGTCTACAGGGTTAAATTGGAGTTCACATGAATACGGATTTAATGAGGTCGAGTTTTTCACTTGCAAGTGAATATTTCATTATCAATGTTTATTGGCTTTATTTGACAAAATTGAACCACTTAAGCTGATAAAAGCAAGTTATTATTTCACTTTCATTAATGATAGAACAAAAAAAATCATACTTTAGATTTTTTATATATCTCTTAGCTAGTGTCCCTTTAAATACAACTTCCCGCTAAGGTAAGCAGAAAACTAACTGGCAAACCAAAATAAGATGTGATGAAAAACTTTATAATTTCATTATTTGATTGTTTTTCTTCAATGTTTTGGCCTGAAACATTTTATACAATGAGTTGATGAGTAGATTACTGTCACTTTTTGAAAAGGTAAGTATCAGACAGTAACATTTGCTAAGAATGAACTTTTTCTTTAAATTTTAAGTTGAAAAAACTTTTTTCATCATTTTATGAACAGCTGTCATCAGTAACACAGAAAATAATTATTGCTTTGATCTTACTGACTGATAATTTCCTTTCTCAGCAAAGTAGAGTGATATGAACTATCATCGCTAGAAACTAAGGGTGTACATGCCTGTTGTCAATCAAACTAACAACGTCATCATAGGTAAAATAGTGATAAACAGATTATCACTGGTTATCTCAAATCGATTGCTTTTCTCACTTTCGCAATACTGGCTCAAGCGAGAAAATCAATTTGGTAGAGATGATCAATAATCATCTATAATTACACATTATAGATTCTAACAAAAAATTCTTATGAAAAATGTTTCTCACTGAACATAGCTGAAGTTATAAAGGTAATCTTATCTGTAGGGTAAATAAGTAGAATCTGTTCTCTTATGAGTACATAAATAAATGCAGTCATAATATTTATGATTATCTTTAATCATCTCAACCAGATTTATTTTCTCGCTTGAGAATGGCTAAAGTGAGAAAAGCTATCAAGTTGAGATGACCAATGATAATCTTTTTATCGCTATTTTACCTATGACGATGTTACGGCACAGTTTCTAGCGATAACTTTTCATATCACTCTACTGTGCTGAGATTGGAAATTATAAGTCAGCAAGAACAAAGGAAAATTTCGTAAAAAAGCGATAAATGATATTCAAAGAAGATTTGGTGGGGAATCATAAAACAGATGTAGGTAACCAAAATGTTATCTTACCAGCCAGAATAGGTTAAACAGTTGTTATTATGGCTCGCAAAAAAGGGGAATATCCAAAATTGTCAACACGAGAAGGTTATTTCAATGAGGGCTCAGCCCGAAGTGAAATAACCTTCTCGTGTTGACAATTTTGGATATTCACCTTTTCTACGACCCATAATTATATATTATCCATTTGTTTGATGTTTGGCTTTTGATGTTTGCCCTTTGCTTACAGATTTTCGATTTGGAATTTTCCTCAAAGTTTGTTTCTTTTTGTTATTTTACTTTTTAAATGCATTTATATTTGGAACATATTGTTATTTCCTTTAAATTCTTTTAAATTGTATATTTCTGCATGATTATATATTATAATGGGTTACCATGGTTACAATGCCCCCATAAAATTTGCCTTACCTGTTGATCTAAAACTAAGGCATCTCTTACATAGGATCTCTTTACCAGTTTTATATTCCCTTCAAAGCATCTGAAATAGCTTTCCATGAGACCTTCATTCAATGCTATGGACAGCCATGCTCTACCTGCAATATAAGACAAAGCTGCATTGCCAAAATGCAAATTTATTTAAAGATTATCAAGATAAAATAATTAATATTTTTATTTTAAGAATTAAAAATACCTTTATTCTTGGAGGGACAAGTAAACATGTACTTTCAGTTTATAATTAATTTATAGTGAGATACAGCCAAAACCAACTTCATTCTGTTTTAGGAAAAAGCAACCTTGACCTCTGAAATGTAAAACTCAAATTTAATGGGATTCTTTCCCTGATAAATTATCACTTCACACATTAATGATGTGACTGTGACTTTTCTTCAGCAAGTTGGTTAACATTTCTGACCAGTTGAAAGATTTGATTTGAAGAAGTAAAGTGCTATTTAGTCATGTTGGTCAGAATTTTGAATGAACTGCAATACATGTAGTTGGAAACATTTCCAATAAAATTTCAATAACTATGGTAACTAAATACTGTTTATATTATATCTACCTCTTCCTAAATCCGTGGATACATTGGTCAATCTTTTAATATCTTTCACTGTACTTTTAGTACTAAATTCTGATACAATTTTCAAATATCCATTTGTGATGTGTCTCAACCTAAAAAAATAAAAATGGTTTAGAACTCACAAAACTAGGTTGATCTCATCAATTTATGTTCTTGTCCAAGAATTTGTGTCAGTGTTTCTAATAATATTACTATTTCTTGAATTTGTCCTAAAGAGTTTAGTGTTTTAAAATTTGGCACATGTACACTAGGCAGATGTTACTGGAACTACCCTGCTGAAGTATGGCATATGGCCATGTAGAGTAGATTAGCAAACTTATGACAACATTTGGTTTTGTTTGAATATTTCAAAACCTTCATTTGACATTATGAAATTATTTTTTCAATCATCCCTTTAGGAAGTACACCACTAATTCATGGTCCCATTGCTTTCTATGTTAAATTCCTCCATTATTAGCAGGCACACCTCTTTCATTTTAAGTTCAAATAAAGTGGCAATTATTGCCTGTCAAAGCAACACTTTATGGTGTTTTGAACTGAAAAAATCAACATACCTTTAATTGCATATAAGAAAGAACTGGTTCCCGGAACTTCAGATGTACCAAAACAGGTACTTCAGATCTGACAAACAGACTAAATGTACCCTCTTTTTAAAATTTGGTGCAGTTTTTTTAATATTCAAAATTTAAGTCCAAAAGTGTTCTACAATGATCACCAGTCCTTCAGCTTTCATTTGATGCCAAAAATATCTAAATATTCTATATATTTTGAAAGTTACACTCATGTGTAGGAACTATTTTGTGTTAAATATGTACTACTTTCTGGTATGTGCTTTCTGGCTGGGCCCGAATTAGTGGTGTTACACCTTTAATATAAAAAAGACCATTTATGTTGCTTCAGATGAAAAATGGATGAACATGTACATTAAATCCAAATTATATTACCCATGTAAGAAAACATGATCAAGATGTTCTAGTAGTTTTCTTGCTGGTCTGTCATCGCTTGTCAGTACTACTGGTTCATCTGATGTATGGTAAATCTGAATCTCTTGAATCTGAAAAATTTACATATGTGATTAAAGAAATTATGATCAATAAAAGTTTTCAAATTCAAGAGACCATAAATGAGGCTTTATTATACCTTTCACTTTTTATAATGATATAACTTAACAAGTTAAAATTTGACAGAAATATAAATGTTCGATTGGCAAATCTTGCTTGAAACAGATTTCCATATTGTCTGGTTTCGTACCACTAGCAAAAGTCATATTTATTTCATATTTTTTTTTTACTCTTGGGATTTATCGTTACAAAGAAAAGCATACCTGTAAAGTGGGAAATGAAATAGAAACAGAATGAAACAAAAGTCTGTTTCTATTTAAGTTCACACTTTACAGGTACACCCTGAATCCAGGTCCGTTCGCGCCCATTCACGTTTGCACCCACTCATGTTCGCCCCCTTTCACTTTCGCACCCAAAGTCTGTTCGCACCCTACATGTTCGCGCCCAATTTCAACTTTGTAATTAAGTAGTATTCTTATAAGTATTATTGTTTTCATTGTCTCAAAATAAAGTGAAACAACATTTTTTTGTGTTGAATAAATCTTAATCATGTTTTGGATAGTGTATTGTTAAAAAAAATTTATTCCTTTCTAAATAAAGTGGGATTCTGTCAACGTTTTATTTTGTGTTGAATAACTCTTTATCATGTTTTGGTTAGTGTATTACTATAACTTTGTTTCATTGACTTGTTTCAAAATGAAATGAGATTCTGACAATGTTTTTTTTTTTTTTTTATGAGTCTTGAATAAATTTTATCATGTTTTGGTTATAATAGTGTATTGCTATATTTTATTGTTTCATTGTTTCAGATCAAAGGGACCAAGCTGTTAAAAACAATTATCTTTTGTGTTTTTCATTTATAATCTTCAATCTTTTACTCATACCAAGCTATAAATACATTCAGTATTTACACGAAAGCAATTAAAAACAACAATGATGATTTTCTAATTATTAAACTGGAATTTGAATTAAAATTGAGCGCGAACGTGTAGAGTGCGAACGGACCTTGGGTGCGATTGTGCGAGGTGCGAACGTGTAGGGTGCAAAAGTATATTGGGCGTGAACGGACCTGATACCGTACACCCCCCCCCCCCCCAACTCAGGTAAGCAGAGTTCCTTTTTTGTGATGTAGATGAGAGCTAATTTGGATGATGACAGGACTCAGGCATATCATGCTGTCACATGGATTTATACAAAATAGCACATCCAGACTGAAAATGTTGTGCCTAGGAAACATGAACAGCTTAAGGTTCATCTTAACAAATTGACAAATATGGCCGTATTTTCACCTCAAAAACTACTCTGTGTACAGACTTACCTGTGCTGTTTGGAAAGTTTTAATGCCTAGCATCCACTAGATATATAAAAGTTAAATGCATTTTGTGTTAAAGAAAGATAAAATCTTTTTGGTTTTTGCTGGGCATTTTTTTTCCTTTCTGCAAGGCCGTCAGTCGGCACCAGAAGCGACGAAGCAGCGCATCTATTTTGGGTGGGCAAATATCCACTTTTTGATATGGGACGAGCTCTGACGTCCCACGGCCCCAGCTTGTCTGGCAAAACAGCCGTTGGACGTCAGAGTAATCTCGGACTAATGAGAACCCTGCAAGGTCAAAATGGCAAGATAACATAATTGATCAACCAACTTGTTTTGTGATGTAATAACATAAACATTGTCATCAAGAAAATGCAACCAAGGTAAAATTTGTAAGGGCCATATATGCATAGGGAAATACAGAAAATATGAAAGTCTATAATTTTGGCCTTCTTGGAGCAAATGATACAAATATGATATATCTATTTAAAGTGTATTTCTCTAACCGCCTTTATAGCCTTCGCTACATTTTCAACAATTCTGTCTTTAAAGCTAGAACGATTTACTGTTATTGACATCGTAATTTCCCTTTCATGTTTGAGTTTCTCAGCTGACTATCTGTTACGATAACATTGGTGAAGGCAAAAATAGTAGGAATGAAATGTAAATAAACCAGTCAATAATGGTATAACTATTCACCCAAAATCCAGTTTATTATTTTTAAATTATTTTTTTTAAATAATGCGACATATATGTTTACTATGTGAGATAATAGTAATTTGAGGCATTTTTTTTTTAATTGATTAATGTTTCGTTCAAACAAGTTTTTTTTGGTTATCTATGCAAAATTATTTACCTAAAAGTATCTTTGACAGTTGGGTTTCGGCTATATTATTATAAATTGATATTACTAAAAGAACATTTTAAGTTCCGGGCCCATCCGAAACAACTCGGAAGGTGCAATGTATTTTCATGCTTTGACGTTAAATTGGAAAAAAATGCAGAATTTGTAGTTTCCGTTCTCTTACTCAACCAAATGTTGCTTTGGTTACCTCGCTTTAACGGTGTCGGAGTTATGCCCCTTTATAAATGAAAAATTTGCAGGAATCTAATGATCTGTAATGATGGAATTGTTGAACGTATTTTTTTAAATTAAAGTTATCTTCCTTTGTCCATAATTGTAATTAAATCAACTACAACCAATGCTTTATACAATGCAATCACGGTGGGTATGGTTGTCCTGCGAGAGAACGTACTGTGCTGGTGATTTGGTCCTGACGGGTGCTGGTGATCAATGAAAAAATGTAAACAAAGACGAAAATAATGATTTTTGACGTTTTCACTCATAAAAAATGGAAGAAAACGGTTGAGATTTTTCAATTTTGTTTCTTATGAGTTCATATGTAAACCATTAAAAAGTTGACCCTCTAAACTTTTTCAGCAGTAAGCGTAACACAGAAATGCTCATTTTCAGAAAATCTCGAACTGAAAAAATAAAACAAAAATGCTCATAGAGTCCGCTTTCTATACCGCAATCCACGCGACAAAACTATTTTGTGAAAAAAACATTGCAATTTATTAACATTTAGCATTTTCTCATGTCCTGCTACTGTGCTGGTGGGTCCTGTCATTGTGCTGGTGGGTCCTGATACGGTGCTGGTGATTTTGGATAAGAAGTTGGTCATATTTGAAACAAATGTTACAAAATCAATAAAATTGGGCAGATAATTGTTGTCAATAGGATCTATGACTCCTATTTTAGCTCTTGTGCATCCATTTGGCTGTTTAATATGTGTTTTGAAATGATCGTAACTTGTATTAAATAATTACATAAAAGGGCAACATCTTTCGTCCAATATCAGATAACAATATATAGTATCTAAAATAAGAATAGTTTTATTAAGATATTTTAAATGCCCCTTACATTGATGCTTCAACAATGATCAAAGCCAATGCCGCATAGACATGTTTGTTAGCGCTCCGCGTACCCCTCCCCACTTCCACCCAACCAACCCTCCTCATTTCCTCCTTCATTGTTACAGTGGTGTACCAACACAACAATTTATTACATAAAATAATAACACAAAGACACACATTATTGAATAACGAATGCTTGCAGGTACTGAAAGCTAGTTCAAAGCCGCATTTTCAACTAATAGATAAACCATGTTCTCATATACAAAAATCCCAATCGTGTAGATTAAAAAAGTCTCAAAACTTAAATTCACATTTTAATGTTTGATGAAGCAGAACTTTAAAAGTGTGCAGTGAATCTTGTTCTCACAACAGTTATTGTCATAATTATGTTTACATAAGACTCATAAAGGAATTAAGAAGGTACCAAGCAATATTTTACAGTTCAATTTAATGATCATGAATGGAAGAAAATGGTACGTAAGTTTACACAGGACAAAAAGAAATTGATAGTATTTTTTGGCGAAAGACTTTTAAAAACGCTTCCTTGCATTATATAGTACAGCTCTTCTATAAAAGCATGCAAAAAAAACTTTGATTGACTTGCTTGCTATGTTTGCTTGGATGTTTTCAAACAATAGGTAGGCGGAGTTTCAATACATACTGGGATTTGATTGGACAAATACAAACTGACAGGAATTGAAGTTAATGTTTATTTTCCAAATAAATTGTAGTATATAGTAAACAGACTACTTACCTGTCGTTTACAAACATCCAAACAATCATAGCAAGCAATTTAATCAATGGTTTCATTGCATATATTTATAGAAGAGCTGTAAATTCTAAAAAAAAAAAGAAATTTTGTTGTCGTAGATGGTTAAATCCTCAACAAAATCACAATATCTTTGTTGGAACGAATAAAGGTTTTAAATCAAATTTTCGTGGACTTTTTAGCTTCCACCCTGACGAGACATGTTAGCTGTTCGTATGCTGTTGCACCTGACGCACGGAAACTTTCACATTTCCATCTTCTTTTCTGAAATATTTTACCCAGCTCATACTTTACAGGACTGTTATCCTAGTAAAAGGTGTAACCAATGAATTGAACACAAGTTAAAAATTCCATAATACTATATAATTCATTTTATGTGTCAATTTGTTCGAAAAAAAGTCGAAAAGAAGAGAGTTTTTTTAATGCCATGATTATCTGCCGCTTTCTAGATCTATGCTTAGCATTTATTTCAGATGACATGGACTCCTCACCCTGGTGACCCTGCTGCCTTTCATAACTTTATCCGTATACATATATTAATAGATAAACAAAAGGCTGCAACTGGTATTTGATTCGTTGTAACTAGAATATTTGTGGTGAATGGAAACTGTGAGGGTCAAAATCTTAAATTGCTTATAAATGTTGCTGGACCCAGTTTCGTTATCTGATCTGAATTTTCTGAAATGTGCAAGGTGATAGACATTTTGATTTTTTTTACTCGGTAAGTTTTGCCCTAATTGCTTGAACATTTGCAATATTAAAGCCGATTTCAATGAGTGTGTAGACAAAGGGAATATCTTTGGTTATCTTGCTTGCTGAACAGAAAAGTCATTGTTAGGTTATGTAAACTACCCTACTTTAAGAGTAGACTAGTCCGACAAATGACACATCTTTCTGTCTGTAGGACCAGGCTAATTCGAAAGGACGGTATAGACCTTACCTAACAATGACTTCACGGTTTAGCTAACAAGCAAGCTAACCAAAGATATAACATTTGCCTACATACTCAATGGAATTGGCTGTAACTAAAAACTCGAATACATTTTAACAGACAGTGGTCTGGTTTGTTGATGAATATTGTTTTTCCTAGATTCACTCTTGAAAAAATCATTTGGTAACATTTGGTCATTGTAATACGGACGCCAAGACAATAAATGAACCTCACACGATCCCTCGACACAGTTGAGCTTATATATGATCTTATAGCGATTCGGGTTGAAAATCAGTTGAAATTAAGCCAGTTATTTGGGTGTGTAGATTTGTATTGTTTTAAACTGTTATGACTTTTTAAAGTTAAATCTAGGTGTTTAATCTAAGAATTTCTTTTTTAAACTTATTTACTTGTTTTATACTCAATTGGTAGTATGAAGTTACGAGATATTTTAATTTTTGAAATTGAAGGCACAATTAACAAAGCAAACGTTAGTTTTAAATACTTTTAAATAGATTTTTAAGGATAATGTACCCTTGTGTTGATCCCATGCTAAACATAACAAAAATTTCTGTACAAAGGTCTGTGAATTTTCTACAAAAATAGTGATTTTATTTTCACCAAATTCTCTTTTTCTACTAAATACAATAATGAACTATAAATAATAATGCTTTGCAAGAAGTTTCCCCTTGATACATGTATATGTACAAAATTATATCTCTATTATTCATTGTCTGTGCTGTTTTGATACTATTGCAGTTTGCACATTTTCGTAATTGACAGGCCACAGGAGGGGGTGATAAACCATACACGAAAATATAAAATATTGATCTAAGTACTTAATTTGCATCTCTGAACCCCCACCCCGGCTTGTTTTGTAGGAGGGTGTCTAAAAATGGTCGATTACAGACAGCCGAGTACGCGTTTTACTTTCCAGGCGTGTTTACGTTGATTGTTGAAGTCCTGAAAACGGATAGATAGAAACAAAAATGTTTGATTTATCTGGCTTTAGATTCAGTTTTTTTAAATATAAATTAAGTCTACATTTTAATATAATAATACTAAGAATTCACAATATAAAAAAATGCAGAAAAAAAATGGAGATGTGAAATATCTTAATAAGGAGTCATTACTACAGAGATGGTGTGTTTGATACACAAAACTTAAAAGCTTAGTGATATTACCAATATTAAAATAAAAATGTATTTTAGTTTGGTAGTTTTTCCGTTTACTCATTTTCAATCATAATTAAGGCACATTTGATTTTTTATTCATAAAAATATTTGAATATAGAAAAGTAGGACACATTGTTCACTTCCTCCCCTGTTATTCTTTATCAAACATATTTATTTATTTTGGAATTTTGAAATGAAAAAGCTAAGAAATCTTAGTTTTGTTAATGTTCTCTAGGTTATCTCGTCTTCATTCTCTGACATATTCTCTGACATATTCTAGTCTGCCCTTTCATAAAATAGTGATTTTTTCTAGTGTTCTATCGAACTTTCGAAAAAAATACCTGATAGCCGTTCAGACAAAAAAAATATGTTGAAAAAATCTTACAGATACAGCAAGTGATTCTTAATAGCTGTAAGATACATTTTTCTTTTAAAATACAACTTTAAATCTTACGGGAAACTATTCCAAGCTTAACACTTTCACTGTAACCTCGCTCTAACTTATCCCCCATCCCCCCCCCCCCCCCCCCCCCCCCCCCCCCGCCAAAAAAAACCCCAAACAAACCCGCAATACTATTGTCATTCTTATAGTCAGCACTCAATTTTTCACAAACAAATGTGTTTTAAGCTGCTAAAGACGTATGATTCAAACGCTCAGAAAGTCCTTTCTTCTATATTTTTGCTTTCCATTTTTATACAAAACCTTTTACATTTTTATTTTATGGGTTATTGTTGAAGGTCGTACAATGACGTATGGTTGTTAACACATACTTTCTTTGGTTTCTTATGGAAATTTGTCCATTGACAACAAACATACAACATCATCTACTTTATATAAGTATTGTATAAATTACAACGTATTTTGGCGATCTTGCAAAATGATCGTAATCCCGAAAATCGTAAACATATTTTCTTATCTTAAAAGGGGGCAAGAAGGGTTCCATTAACAGGCCAATAAATAAAATCACAGTTAATTATAAAAAGAATAAAAAATAGGTTTTTTTTTCTCTCATAATAACAGTAAACAGATTCATAACAATGTCAATTTCAAGAAAGCAGACAACAGTTAATTACTAGAAGTCAATAACAGTACAGCATCAATGATCTTGACTGAATATTTGCCACTTTTAACTAAAATATAAAGGCACAGAACCAGGACATAGGAGCACAGAACCAGGACCGTTTTTCTTATCACCAGCACATCGTCAGGACAATTCCGTTTAACGAACTTGCACGACTTTTGCAATTTTATATTGTTGTAATATACTTTGCATGGTACTTATGACGCATCAGAGAAAAATTAAGCAACAAAACAGTCGTTTTATTGCCGTTCTGATACAATGTAAACAAACCCACCAGCACAGAATCAGGACCCACCAGCATCCGTCAGGACCAAATCACCAGCACAGTACGTTCTCTCGCAGGACAACCATACCCACCGTGGCAATGCTCCATAAAAAAACAATCTTTATGCATTTACCCTTCGATGCTTATATTGCAATTTGATTACCTTTCATCAGTTATGTCCCTTTAAAGTCTGATACAAGTGCCTGTGTGCTTTATGCCTTTTGAACTTCTATTAGTTTTTTTTTATGTATCAATCTATATCATTTTCCAGAGACATATGTCTCTGCATTCTCTTTTCTCGTGATTTTGTATGCATACTATATACACCAAGCAGATCTTTTCACCCATGAAAGCATAACTTACATAATGGATTGTGCTTCATATGTGAAAGCATGCACTTCTGTGCTACAGAACAGACTACCATGTTTGGTTAAGTATTCCATATACTGGCTATCTAAAATAGAGAAGAAAAAAAAAATGAAGAGTATTTTAGGAGACGGAATTGATGTACAAACTTATGTTATATAGTGAAGGTACTAGTCGGTATTGCTTGTCTGAGATGAAATAAGTCGATTTTGAGTTTTGAAAACGGCATAAATTTTCTCTGTCACGAGCTTTCTTTTTATTGTATTCATGAGATGTTTAAGTACACTACTTGAATAGCTGTATGATTTACTGTATAATAGAATAGCTGTATGATTTACTGTATAATAGAATAGCTGTATGATTTACTGTATAATAGAATAGCTGTATGATTTACTGTATAATAGAATAGCTGTATGATTTACTGTATAATAGAAATCTATTTTCTTTGTTTGATCAACTTCATTATTTGTTTTTGTTTCATAGGCGGATCCACGTGTGGGGGGGGGGGGGGCTGGTTGATTATATAGGGAATCATTGAAGCTAGACTGGAGCGGGCCCCCCTTAGGTCAGTCAGCGCCCCCTCCCCCCTAGGAAAAGTTCTGGATCCGCCACTGTGTTTTATTTTATTATGCCTATGGAGGTTTTGTTTATTTAAGTTTTAGTTTCCGTATATTATTTATAAAAAAGGAGATATTGTATGATTGTAAACGAGACAACTCAGAAATTAATAACTATAGGTTATCGTACAACCTTCAACAATGAGCGTATCCAATACAGCGGCGCAGTTGGATATTAAAGGCCCCGAAATGAAAACTAATGTAAAACAAATTCAAACGAGAAAACTAACAACCTAAATTATGTACAAAATAATAAACAAAGTAACACAGCAAACAAACGACAACCACAAAGTATAATTAAAATATTGATCTCTGATTACGTTAGACTCATCGTAATCAGAGATCAATATTTTAATTAGATTGGAACAAGTACAGAGGAGATTAGATAAGTTCGTGTACAATGAATACCAAGAGTCGTATCCCCACATTCTGGGAGATAATTAGATGGGTGCCGGCCACATGAGATCCGCAATATTCCCCGTTTTCAAAACTATATAGATATAAGAAGATGTGCATGAGTGCCAATGAGACATCCGGACTATCCAAGTCACAATTTGTAAAAGTAAACCTTGGCTCACACCGAACAGCAAGCTACAAAGGGTTCCAAAAAGTTACCTAGTGTAAAAAACCATTCAAACAGGTAAACCCAAGGTCTAATTTATATGAAAATCGAGAAACGAGAAACACTTAATATGAACATGCACATTAACAAACGACAACCACTGAACATCAGGTTTGAATTGCATATCTGTAAACACAATCGATTTTAACTGGCCTAATAGGCTTCCGTGTAACTTGTGCCAACAAAATAGCCACTGCCTTATTTAAACATTGTTATTAAATTTTTTTCTTGAATCAAATTAGCTTTGTTCAGGTGAATAAGAAATTAGAGCATATATAGCTACCCTCCCTCCATCAAATGTCAATTTATTTCATTCGACAATATTGATATCCATAATGTGTATAGAGAACTATTTATGTTATTTCTTTTATTTTAACCGAATTTCAAATGTAGATGTTAACAAGACAGCAAAATCAGAGGCGGCCATGATTTAGAGGGCCAGCTAGGGGCCTGGATCACCTTATTGAGCTACATATATAATCAAAATGTAAAGAATCTTGACCAGCATTGCTCCAAAAATGTGTTTGTTATTCCCCCTTTCAAAATCCTGTACTTAAAATTTCCACATAAAATTTTTCTTAAAGTTAATATAGTCTTAACAAATAGATAATATAAATAAGAAATATGTAAAATTCTCCATCTTAGTTGCAATGTATAAAAGTTAACAATCGTAGGTCAAAGTACGACCTTCAACACGAAGCCTGGGTTCACATCGAACAGCAAGCTATAAAGGTTCGTGATGTCTAAAGTTCCCCAAAATGACAAGTGTGAAACAATTCAAACAGCAAAACAAACGGTCTAATGATATCTATACAAAAAAACGAGAAACACATATGAAACACAACAAACGACAACCACTGAACAACAGGTTTCTGAAGTTAGGACATGAATAAAAGATATTTTCGGTTAAGTCAGTGAGACAGCAACACAACGACAAAACAATCCAGAGTAAATCTGCAGATCAACAGACGGTCTCCTGGTTCATGTATCAGTGACGAAACCACTCATCTTCTTTTCTTTACAAAAATCAAATACCTATACATTCTATACAAGATCTAGTCGTCTAAATTTGCATGACCAAATATAGAAATAAGCAGATGTGGTATGAGACAACTTTCTACCCAAGTGACTAAATAAATTGGATGTAAACAAATATAGATTTCCATGTGGTCTTCAACAATGAGCAAAAGCCATTCCATATAATAAGCTTTAAACGGCAACAGAAAGACAAAACATTATGGAAACAATGAAAAATTATGAGAAACAAAAGATTACTCAACTACACCAGATTTACTAATACATCTATTACACAATCTGTATTGTAGTCTCATGGTTCCCTGAAAAATAAAACAAACAAAATGGAGACAAGTATCCGGGCACTATTATTTTAGTCCGTGACTTTGTTTTTATATATATATATAAAACGTCTGAATAATAGTCACACAACACAACACAAAAAAAAAACACAAAAAAACAACAAAAAACAAAACAAAACAAAACAAAATAAAACAAAAACAAAAACAAAAACAAAACACAGTTTTAAAAAAATATAACAAAACAAAACAAAACAAAACAAAACAAAACCAGAAACAAAAACAAAAACAAAAACAAAAACAAAAACAAAAACAAAAACAAAAACAAAAACAAAAGCAAAAGCAAAAGCAAAAACAAAACAAAAACAAAAACAGTTTAAACAAATAGATAAGATATTAGTTATATGATAGATTTTGAGAAAAAAAAAATATCTGCTTATTTTGAGAGATGAGAAAACAGGTCAAATTTAAATGTCTATATAAAAAAATGCTGATAAGACATGTGAGGATATAAAAGTTTATATCATTCTATTTTTTTTTTTAATATGACCCTCTGAATATCACAAACCGGTGCTGTTCCGGGGTTTTTCTAGACATATTTTAGTGTAATCTTTTTTCTTCCTTTCGAAATCTACCCAGGGTCTCTCGGAAGCAGGACAAGTCGCCCCACTGACAAGTCGCCCCACACCTAGTCGCCCAACTTTTTCACCAACTCGCCCCACTTAAAAAAAAACCGCCCCAACCTGGATCACCAACTCGCCCCACTTTTTAAAAAATCGCCCCACATGTGAAATTGTTTAATATTACTCCTGCCAACTCGCCCCACTTAATGGAAAACGGTAATATTTAGATATAAAATTAAAATGTAAAAACTCGCCCCACTTTAAAATAATTTTCGTATTATTGAAGAATAACTGTATTTTTTTAAGATTAGTTATTTGCATAACAATTGAAAAGAAACCTGTTAATTGTATCATTATGCAATATATCATAATACTTAACGGATTTCAATTAACAGCAATTTGTTATCATAGCAATTACCAGATTGATTACTTTTGTCTCTGAATTTAGAATAATTCAACACTAGCGAGTTGGCATTACTACATTCATCCTGGTTAATAATATAATATAAATCTAGATATTATCGTTTTCTTTCAAGTGGGGCGAGTTGGCAGGAGTAATATTCACGGAATAACATCTTTTTCCATAAGTGGGGCGAGTTGGCATTAATACATTCATCCTGGTTAATAATATATTAATCTAGATATTATCGTTTTCTATAAGTGGGGCGAGTTGGCAGGAGTAATGTTTACGGAATTTAAGTTATATACAACGGGATAACATCTTTTTCCATGAGTGGGGCGAGTTGGCTTTACTACATTCATCCTGGTTAATAATATGTTAATCTAGATTTTATCGTTTTCCATTCAGTGGGGCGAGTTTTCAGGAGTAATATTAACGGGATTTAACACATTTCACAAGTGGGGCGATTTTTTAAAAAGTGGGGCGAGTTGGTGATCCAGGTTGGGGCGGGTTTTTTTAAAGTGGGGCGAGTTGGTGAAAAAGTGGGGCGACTAGGAGTGGGGCGACTTGCCAGTGGGGCGACTTGTCATGGATTCGGTCTCTCTTGACTTATCAATTAGAAAAAAAAATGACAGGCTTAGGAAAGGATCTGCAAAATTACCTCTCGAGAAGTAACAAAGATACAAATATCTCAGTATCAGATGACTCAAACAGCACAGGATTTAGTCTAGGAAGACTAAACTTGTTTAATAAGTCAGAAAAAATCTCACCAAATGATACTAATGACGTGGCAAATGGGTGGTTTTCTCAAGCACAAAAAGATCCGTATTTACCAAGTCTTGTAAGTTGTACTAGTCATTTTAATTAATGAATATTCTGAAAAGAGAATGTCACAGGGAGTGTTTAAAAAAACTACAATGTTTTGACAATCAATGGTCCAACAACCAGTTACACATTTACATAGATCTGACATCATTATGCTTGAACATCTTCATACTCTATTCCTGCTTTCATGTCGATTCTGCCCCACATCAATCCGTCCAAATGTCGATCAGGACCATATTTCAAGTCGATCAACAGACACCAACATTAGTCAGAAGTTAAACAGGTTGGGAACAAACCCCCTGTATGGTGATTATACCTGTATAGAGGGATAATCCTTCTTTAGAGGGATAAAATTATCCCTCTATAGAGGGGTATTTTTGTTTGCATTGGATTTAAAGCAAATTAGGGCAGAATGGCATTTTCTAGATATATTGGCTATAATCTCTAGCATTATATGCATCAAACATATGCACTTTACTAAAAATTGGGATAACCAGTTTTCTGCTAAAGTTACAAAACTTGCAATCTATTGTATACCTATCTGAACACCTGATCAACAACAAAAGGAATAGTTGACCTTTAAATTTCATGTTAAATCTAACAATAGAAATTCTGTTCAGTGAGGCATAAGTGAGTAGAATTTACCTGATCATCACAGCTTTCAATCATGGTGAACAATAGATTTTATATTTAGTCAGATAAGCATCAAACTGGGTATATGAGCATATTAAATTAAGTACATCAATTGGTGCATCAACTGTTCCAGGTTATTGCCATAATAAGTAGAGAATGCCATTCTGCCCTAATTTGATTTAAATCCAGTCTAAACAAAAATACCCCTCTATAGAAGGATTATCCCTCTATACAGGTATAATCACCATACAGGGGGTTTGTTCCCAACCTGTTAAATTAGCATTTTTTTTCAATTGACTGTGATCTTAACAAGTCTAGTCCTGTGTAATAAGAAATACAAGCCGATCCCCAAGCCTATGAGTGGCATTACCTTAGTCCACAATCATTGGACAATTGTTGAATGAACAAACCAATTATACACCTATGAGTTGAATAAACAAGTCAATATGATGACTTAAATTTTATAGGTTTCATTGGACTGTAAATATATAGTTTATCTCTTCTAAGTGTGATTTAAATTTAAAAAAATCACCATGACATTCAAAGTTATCATATTGGAAAATAACTTAAATATTAATTATGCTGAAGCTGCTATACAAACAGACACAATCAAAGATCATCACAATTATTTTCGTATCGACATCTTACTGGTACTCCAATATATTCATACTTCACCTTCCTGTTGTCATCCATCATCAATACTTTTTATAAATTCCATTTATACTGATTAAAAGTCTTTATAGTATGATAGTTTATTCCTTATTTTATAATGGGGTCAGATCGACATGGGGCCAGATAGACTTGGGATGGATAGACTTTGGGTCGGATCAACTTTGGGTCGGATTGACCTGGTGACGGAAGGACTGGATACCTCTAATTCCCTAGTCTTTATTGATGTAAAACGAGTAGATGTGGTATGATTGCCAATGAGACAACTCTCAACAAGAGAGTCCAACCAAATGACACAAATTGACAGCTATATGGCGCAGTACAGCCTTCAACAATGAGCAATGCCTGTTTAGTATCTTCGTCTCATGGGTTATCATGCTGCATCATGTGCATGTCTAATCTACAAGAAAATAAAAAACGTGAAACAAGAATTATAATAATTATTATTATACAGTATCGTGTAGTCATCTGTTCACGATAGTAATCAGTTCTCGATATCAATGCCTGTGGTTAAAATAAAAGTAGTTAGCGAAATCGCGCATGTTTTCTATTTGTCAGTTTTTCAAGGACAGAATAAAAACTAGCTTCAAGCAAGTATTAATTTCAACATTTCAAGTTTTCAGACATCTACACAGGAAACATAGTATTTTCTGATTTTAACCTACTTTTCCTTATTCCCAAAACAACCCCAACTTCATCCCCTGGGTTCATAAATAGCTCGTTTTCATATGTAAACAAAACTGAGCTTGAAAAAAAGGGTCAAGTCCACATACGTAATAAACAATTGTAAGATGTGGTATGACGTCGCTATGGAAAAAAATCTATGGAACGCAGCTTGGACCATATCTTGTCAACTATAAAATTTAATTCAATTCAATTATCATGATTATGGGAAAAGTAATGCCCTTAAATATTGTTACTGTGACAGTAAAATATTAATAACAGCTGTGACAACATCTTACAACATATAAGAATTGGTTCAATTTAAAATCATCTAAAATTAATATTCAATGCATATTTTTGCCCTTGAGTGATAATTCCTTGGAAATCAGTTTAAGATGCATAAATTGATCGCTAAGGCTAAAATTCATAAAAAAAATATGTTTTCTAGAGACAAATGATAGTTAACATGGTTAATTGAAACTTTTCTTCAATTTGCGTAATTTTAAATTTTCTATTAATATGAAACATGCTTACCATACTATACTTTTCACAACCATCGAGAACTGATGACGTAATGCACACAATGTCAAAATTGAGCACAACAACAGATGTTTTGATTTTTCTTTATTTACGCAAGAGAAAATCAGGAGGATAATAGAAAATGAATAAAAATATCTACTAGATTAACCAAATCAGCTTTGACCACATTTATATAAAGAACTGGCCCTACGGAGCAAAAGTTTTTTACACTATCGAGAACCAATAACACTAGCATGACTAGGATATTTATAACAGCGCATTAAATAATATAAAAAATTACCCTTGGCGCTTTACAGCATATTCATACACATATATTAGATTTAACAATAAAATATGAAAGCCCATGTTATGAGATCCTAAAACAAACATATCTAAAATGAATGGCATATAAAACTATAGAAACACTTATAAACCACATCAACTGATCATCAGGTTACTGACTTAGGACAGGTGCAAACAAATACAGCAGGTTTTAATATTCTAATAATGTTAATAGGCGCCAACCTTCACCCAGCCTAAAACAATAGTTACTATTTCAGTTGACTTCTCTTCTGCTACTTATATTACTTATGAAAAGCAAAATACAACATTAATGTGCTTCTACTAACCCTACGTACATACCCTCATTTATAAAGTGTCTTCCCTAACACTTTTTATGCCATTTTGGAACGAGCAAAGCTGCACTGTTAAAGGCAGACTGATTCTCTTGTAGTAACCAGCTAAACATATTTTGTAAAATAAATTGATATTGCTTACCTGTCTACCATATTTTTTGTTCAGCACATTTGCAGAAACACATGTATTACTATTTTGGCCTAGTGATATTAGAATATATTTTCTATAACAAGTGTATGATTATTTTTTTCATTTCAGACAAAAAAACAAAGAATCCTGGGATTTATACTATGTTTATTGATGGGAACATTCTGTTTTTCATTGGTAAGTTTTATGCAGTGAAGCAAAGCCTTTTTAGATGTATGTATTCAAGATTGGCTTGGGCTACAGGGTGTGTTAGTATGTATTGCAATAATTAAGTCCAATTCAAATCAATATCAGTTGCATATTAAAGTACATAACTTGCATAAATATTAATGCTTCTCAGAATAAAAAAATACAACAAACAAGATATATTTAAGGTACGATGTATTTTAATCCTGTCTTTAAGTTTAAAACATCAAAGGATGAAATTATTAAACTTTTACTTTTATATATTTTTCTGAAAGAATTTTAAAGCACAACACAATCAGTAGTTCTACCTATTGTTCTCCACAAGGCCTCATAGATGATGTCATCAATTACAAATTTGAAAAAAAAAACTTTCTTGTTTCTAGGCATTTATATTAACAGATTTTTTTTTAGACTGAAACAAGGACAGATAACTCATGTTGTGTAATATCTGGTGTTTTCATTATTTTTTTTAGGGTACCAATTTTAATGGATTTCTAGGATATATATATCATGTTGGCCACAAACATTTGACAAATGCTTAATGAAGTACACATTTGCTATATAGACTACATTAAGCTATTATCCACTTAACATACTAAATACACTTGTTCTTTGATCCATGAACATTTGTATCCTCAAAAATAAATGAATACACAGTATCAGAATTTAAATGTATGATTATAAACCTACAAGAGCAGCCATGCATGACTTTTATCTTTTTCCAGGCAAGTTTGTACATTCCTTTACTGATACTGAAAGCCAGGAAGTTTGCAGTTCTATACACATTAGGCAGTTTATTTATTATATCCAGGTATATATTACATGTATATGTGTACTTTGAAAGTTCTGTGTATACCTTACTTAGAAGTTTACACATCAAATTATCATAAAACTTGTGTTAAAACTTCTAAAAATGTCTATGAGGAATCATAAGTGCAAGTGGACCTAATTCGTTTGTTATACATGTCACAAGTGTTTTTAATCTTACATGTCTTATACAAAATAGTTTTAAAATATACATGAAGCAATAGTAGTACACTGATTTTCAATTTTCATAAATATATTTAAAAGATACAAAAGGGGCTAGACTGGTTGTGTTGACAGGGTAAACATATTCTGCCATACGTGCATGCATCATCTTCAATGTGAATCAAAACTCAGTAAAAACTGCACGATAGTGTTTGGAACACAATCAGAATATATACAGATCACAAGACTATTTATATGAATAAGTATATATGTGCTTAGCTTCTCTGATCATCATCAACCGTTTTGAGATATTAAGCTTATATTTAAGAATTCCAAAAGTGTGTTCAGCAACACTCATGGGAGAAATCTGCCATAAATCAGAAAATTATGACTGCAATTATTTTCCTATTATATATTTCTGACATTAAGAACCTTACATTTTAATACTTTAGCCTTTTTTTATATGCATTGTATAAAAATTCAAATTGAGAATGGAAATGGGAAATGTGTCAAAGAGACAACAACCTGACCAAAGACCAAATAACATCCACAGGCCACCAATGGGTCTTCAATACAGTGAGAACCTCCCTCACCCAGAGGCTTACTTCAGCTGGCCCCTTAACAAAAATGTATACTAGTTCAGTGAGAATGGACGTCATATATACTGAACTCCAAAATATACACAAGAAACTAAAATTTAATATCATACAAAACTAACAAAGACCAGAGGCTCCTGACTTGGGACAGGCATAACAATTTGGCAGGGTTTGACATGTTTTTTGAGATCTCCACCCTCCCCTATTCCTCTACCCAATGTAGAAAAAAACAAACACACAACAAAACGCACAGTAAGCATGGTAAGACACAATTAAAAAAAGTCACAGTCCATATTTTTTTTAGAGATTAATTATATTAATATATGTTATTGTACAATTTGTAAACAAATCTATATTATATATGCTATTTTTCAGTTTCTCATTGTTATGGGGACCAATGAATCACTTTAAACATTTATTCTCTGTTGAGAGACTACCATTTACAACAGCATATTTTGGATCCATGTTAGCAACATTATATTTTTCACTTTGGGTAAGTGTAGATTAAAGAATTTGTTGCAGGTTAAGGTGGTACAAAATACTACAGGGAGATAACTCTGTAAAAATCTGCCGAAATTGATAATCACATTTTAATGTTAAGGAAATATTAAGCTTCTCAATGATCAAAATTGATAAATAGTGTTTGCCTTTTTCAGGACGTCACAATAAGAAATTTGAAAAAAATGGAAGAAAATCTAACGTCATGATTAGATTTCGACCAATCATTTGCTGTGAACAGATTTTTCACTAGTGATGAAAATATTTATCTCACACCAATTAGGAAATGTGAAAATAGTACAAAAATTAGAGAAGCAATTGATCAGTATCTAAATCAGATTGTGCAGTTTTAAGAGAAAGAGAATGTTGGATATGAACCATCATTAAAAATATAAATAGCATTGTGAATTCTACATTGTTCTACACTTATGTTAACTTGGTTTATAATTTGATGATTGTAGTTAAGAAGTACAGTGTTTACAGTAATATTTGCTGTTATACAGATTTTAGCATTAGTTTGGTAAGTAATTATTATTTCAATGCAAAATTTCTTTATTTTTATTTTTATACTTGTATCCTTATGTTTTTGTCAATACAGAATGTTTAAAAATATTTGAAGAGTCTTTTTTCTCTCGCTCACATAGTTTTTACAAGCATTAGGCTAGGAAAATTAGGAATTAACTTAGCAATAAGGAAGACATAAAAAACAAGAATGTGTCCATAGTACAAGGATGCCCCACTCACACTATAATTTTCCATGTTTAGTGGACCGTGAAATTGGGGTCAAAACTTTAATTTGAAATTAAAATTAGAAAGATCATATCATAGGGAACATGTGTGCTAAGTTTCAAGTTAATATGACTTCAATTTCATAAAAAATCACCTTGACCAAAAACTTAAATCTGAACGGACGCACGAACGGAAGCACAGACCAGAAAACATAATGCCCCTCTACTATCGTAGGTGGGGCATAAAAACACATTATTTTACTGCAATAGGCCAGAGAAGTTCAAATATTGTCTTTGCAATTAAGAAGACAAAAACAACACTAGTTTATAGGGTTTTATTCATTGGAAAGGGGGATTTTCCAGTTTTCATACAATAACTCAAAAGTGCTTTGAGCAGTTTTCATGAAACTTGAATTGTGTTTGTATATTGACGTAACATGTAAGCTCCCTTTCGATTACATTTGTACAAAATCTAAGGGCTGTTCCAGAAAATACTATGTCCCCCCAGGGACGGCACTTTTTTTTAACCCCCACCACCCACAGAAATAAAATTTAATTAGAACAGCACTCCCTTTGCATTTTGGTATTTCAAATACAACCACCCACATAATATTTAAAAAAATTGCCTTCCCTGGGGGGGACATAGTATTTTCTGGAACAGCCCTAAACCCTTTGTTTTGGATATCTGCCATTGCATTTATTTTGTTTACTGATTTTTTCCAGGTACATTGTAAGCTACATACCAGGTGGACAGACAGGATTGAAATTTTTCTCAAAAATATTTTATTCAGTAGCATCAAAGACAGCTTCTAAAACCCTGCCTGTATAGCAGAAATGTGTAGTATTAGATATAGGAAGAAAATAATAATCATGAACAAAGGGACATAACTTGTGATAATATGGTTATGATTATTCAAAATTGGATTTATTATGTCATACAAAATTTTTCAGGTTTATTGATGTTATTTAATTTAAATTTAAATTTAAGTTGAAAAGATTTGATGTTGGATGCAAGATTATATTCAAAATCCAAGAAACATAACTTGTTACAATAAACACTAATTTGAAATTGGATTTTTCATCCTTATTCATTGTTCAAATCTTTTCTGAATCAGTGTAATTCTGATTTGTTGAGTTATAAATGTGTTGTTAAAGAGAAAAAAATGGATATGAGAATAGAATATTATTTTATTTTATTGTTTACTTCAAAGGCATTTTGTATATTTTTAAAGTTTAAAAGATTATAGGTTAATTATATATATATAGATTTGGTGCAAGATGAGCTAATTTGCATGGAAGAATTATTCATTCATTTGAAAGTTTTATCAGCTTTAATTCATTTCATTCATGTAAGAGGTTTAAGTGTTTTAATCCCCTAAGACCATTTATTTTCACATGTTGAATATCATTTTACAATTTTTAATGCATTTTTTAAATAGTTATATCGGGAAAACAATTTGTCATTCATATAAAGTTATTCTTTGTGTATATAAAGTATTTTCATAAGCATTTTTATGACCCATTTATGGGCATTATGTATTTTGGTCTGTGCGTCCTTTTGTTTGTCTGTTGTTCGTTCGTTCCTTCGTCCATTTGTTTGTGAGTCAATTATTTCATTATAAGTATCGGGCCAAACATAGAATATTAATTATTAAATGTTGCCTACCTCCCCACCTACAAAGAGTATCAGAAATTTTTTAACACAAATTATTTCCAACTTTTTGGAGAACAAAAATTCCTGCTATAATCATAAAGTTGTTTTCTTGTCTATAAAACAAAACTTATGTTGTTGGTCTAAAAAGAATAAAATGCCTACCTACCTATCTAACCATACAGAGAATGGGTATACAACATCAGACAAAAATTTTTTCAAAGGTCTTTAGTAGGCTTTTTATTTTCAAATTGATAAATGTGCTGATCATGAAAACAATTATATAAATTAAATGTTTGAGATATATGTCACCGATGCAAAAGAAGAAATAAAGTGATGATTAGTTCTAAAGGATAAAATTGACACTTTAGTATTATTTAGATTAACAAATTTTGTTACCTGTTTCACCTAAAGAGTTCAATTATTCAATAGACATCTGAAAGGAAAGAGAAAGCACCTTATCTTCCCTCAGAACCATACTGGTTTCCCACTAACCTCAAAAACATTTTCTGTTGCTTCAGTGTATTACACAGTCCCATTGGGTTACACTAGCTGTCTACATCTTATTGTTATTTACATGTGACATATTCAATATTGTGATATATTTTACTGTTAATAAAAGTGGTCAACTATGAGATTTGTTGTTCATGTACAGCAAATGTGCAAGAAGACAATAGACAACTTTTCAGTCAGTATATTTCTGTCAAAACTTTGGTTTAAGGAAACATCATTCATGCAATTAGGGGTGTCTTCACTTCCGTTCCTACGTTGAGCGATTGGTTGGAAAAATGATAATAAATATAAGAAGATGTGGTATGAGTGCACAATTTGTAAAAGAAAAACCATTATAGGTCAATGTACAGTCTTCAGCACCGAACATTGTCTCACACTGAACAAATGACTAGTGTAAAACCATTCAAACAGGAAAACAAACAGCCTCATTTGTATAAAAAAAGAGAAACAAGAAACTTTATAAACCACATCAACAAACAACAACTACTGAACCTCAGGTTCCTGACAAATACAAACATGCTATGGGTTTAAACATTTTTATAGGTACCAATACTGACCCTCATCTGAAACAATAGCGTAACATCACAACATAGTCATAGAAAGACACATTCTAAAATATCAATTGAAATGGCTTAACTTAATCAAAAGACATATAAACACAAGTGTACCTTCACTGAACCACAAGTTTGATTGATGACACAATGTTAATACAAAATCAATGAAATAAGGGGTGAATAGATAAAGGCAACAGTAATGCATGCTATATTCCACTAATTATTTGTCAAAATAAATTCTTACAATTGAAATTCAGCACTGCTTAATGTGATTAAGTGTTCACTGAACAGATTTCATTTTCTAGTTTATCCTGCATAATGACAACTACATAGACACTTAATGAACTTAAATAGAGCAGGATTACAGGCGATCTCCTCTATCTGGTTAATTGACGTCACAAAGGCTTACAAAACTTACAAACTTTTCTGGTGAAGGACATTACTCAAAAGTGGTCTATTAATTCCCATACTTATGTGCCACTGGAACTATTAGTCTGTTGTTCTCTCATTTTGTGTGAATCAACACTTATAAGTATTGACATTTGCTGCCATATTAGCTAATAGTAAAACTTTGAGCTGTTATCTGGATATTAAGGATGTTCGATCCACTTATTAAAAATAGCAAGCTTTTCAAACAACTGTTATAAATTGATAATAACTGGAAAACAATGATAGTTCCATGATCTTGTTTGTGAGATATACTAGTAATTATTTTCTCTAGATATTTTATACATTTAACATTTACACCATTTTTTTTCAAACCCTGAAAAAATAACCAGGATTTTATAAGATTTCCATAAATGGTTAGTTAAACTAAATGTAAACAAAGTGGAACAGGAAAGTAGGGGCTAGTGGGAATTTGTTTTCACTGGCACTTCATGGATTAAACCAGAGGATTCTGTAGGGGTTAGTGGGAATTTGTTTTCACTGGTACTACATGGATTAAACCAGAGGATTCTGTAGGGGTTAGTGGGAATTTGTTATTACTGGTACTACATGGATTAAACTAGAGGATTCTGTAGGGGTTAGTGGGAATTTGTTTTCACTGGTACTACATTGATTAAACTAGAGGATTCTGTAGGGAGTTAGTGGGAATTTGTTTTCACTGGTACTACATGGATTAAACCAGAGGATTCTGTAAGGGGTAGTGGGAATTTATTTTCACTGGTACTACATGGATTAAACTAGAGGATTCTGTAGGGGGTAGTGGGAATTTGTTTTCATGGCACTACATGGATTAAACTAGAGGATTCTGTAGGGGGTAGTGGGAATTTATTTTCACTGGTACTACATGGATTAAACCAGAGGATTCTGTAGGGGGTAGTGGGACTTTGTTTTCACTGGCACTACATTGATTAAACTAGAGGATTCTGTAGGGGGAAGTGGGAATTTGTTTTCACTGGTACTACATGGATTAAACTAGAGGATTCTGTAGGGGGTAGTGGGACTTTGTTTTCACTGGCACTACATGGATTAAAAGGGGGAAGTGGGAATTTGTTTTCACTGGTACTACATGGATTAAACTAGAGGATTCTGTAGGGGGTAGTGGGAATTTATTTTCACTGGTACTACATGGATTAAACTAGAGGATTCTGTAGGGGGTAGTGGGAATTTATTTTCACTGGTACTACATGGATTAAACTAGAGGATTCTGTAGGGGTTAGTGGGAATTTGTTTTTCACTGGTACTACATGGATTAAACTAGAGGATTCTGTAGGGGGTAGTGGGAATTTGTTTCACTGGTACTACATGGATTAAACTAGAGGATTCTGTAGGGGTTATGGGACTTTGTTTTTCACTGGCACTACATGGATTAAACTAGTGGATTCTGTAGGGTTAGTGGGAATTTGTTTTCACTGGACTACAATGGATTAAACTAGAGGATTCTGTAGGGGTATGGGAATTTGTTTTCACTGGCACTACATGGATTAAACTAGAGGATTCTGTAGGGGTAGTGGGAATTTGATTTTCACTGGCACTACATGGATTAAACTAGAGGATTCTGTAGGGGGTATGGAATTTGTTTTCACTGGCACAAACATGGATTAAACTAGAGATTCTGTAGGGGTAGTGGATTTGTTTTCACTGGCACTACATGGATTAAACTAGAGGATTCTGTAGGGGTAGTGGGAATTTATTTTTCACTGGTACTACAATGATTAAACTAGAGATTCTGTAGGGGTAGTGGAATTTGTTTTCACTGTACTACATGATTAAACTATAGGATTCTGTAGGGGTAGTGGGAATTTGTTTTCACTGGCACTACATGGATTAAACTAGAGGATTCTGTAGGGGGTAGTGGGACTTTGTTTTCACTGGTCACTACATGGATTAAACTAAGGATTCTGTAGGGGGTAGTGGAATTTGTTTTCACTGGTACTACATGGATTAAACTAGAGGATTCTGTAGGGGGTAAGTGGAATTTGTTTTCACTGGCACTACATGGATTAAACTAGAGGATTCTGTAGGGGGTAGTGGGAATTTGTTTTCACTGGACTAACATGGATTAAACTAAGGATTCTGTAGGGGTAGTGGGAATTTTTTTTCACTGGTACTACATGGATTAAACTAAGGATTCTGTAGGGGTAGTGGGAATTTGTTTTCACTGGTACTACATGGATTAAACTAGAGGATTCTGTAGGGGTTAGTGGGAATTTGTTTTCACTGGTACTACATGGATTAAACTAGAGATTCTGTAGGGGTAGTGGGAATTTGATTTTCACTGGTACTACATGGATTAAACTAGAGGATTCTGTAGGGGGTAGTGGGAATTTGTTTTCACTGGTACTACATGATTAAACTAGAGGATTCTGTAGGGGTTAGTGGGAATTTGTTTTCACTGTACTACATGGATTAAACTAGAGGATTCTGTAGGGGTAGTGGGAATTTGTTTTCACTGGTACTACATGGATTAAACTAGAGATTCTGTAGGGGGTAGTGGAATTTGTTTTCACTGGACTACATGGATTAAACTAGAGGATTCTGTAGGGGTAGTGGGAATTTGTTTTCACTGGTACTACATGGATTAAACTAGAGGATTCTGTAGGGGTAGTGGGAAATTTGTTTTCACTGGTACTACATGGATTAAACTAGAGGATTCTGTAGGGGGTAGTGGGAATTTGTTTTCACTGGCACTACAATGGATTAAACTAGAGGATTCTGTAGGGGTAGTGGGAATTTGTTTTCACTGGTACTACATGGATTAAACTAGAGGATTCTGTAGGGGTAGTGGGACTTTGTTTTCACTGGTACTACATGGATTAAACTAGAGGATTCTGTAGGGGGTAGTGGGACATTTGTTTTCACTGGACTACATAGGATTAAACTAAGGATTCTGTAGGGGTAGTGGGAATTTTTTTCACTGGCACTACATGGATTAATAACTAGAGGATTCTGTAGGGGGTAGTGGGATTTGTTTTCACTGGTACTACATGGATTAAACTAGAGGATTCTGTAGGGGTAGTGGGACTTTGTTTTCACTGGCACTACATTGATTAAACTAGAGGATTCTGTAGGGGAAGTGGGAATTATGTTTTCACTGGTACTACATGGATTAAAACTAGAGGATTCTGTAGGGGGTAGTGGGAATTGTTTTCACTGGCACTACATGGATTAAACTAGAGGATTCTGTAGGGGTATGGGAATTTATTTTCACTGGTACTACATGGATTAAACTAGTAGGATTCTGTAGGGGGTAGTGGGATTTGATTTTTACTTGTAACTACATGGATTAAACTAGAGGATTCTGTAGGGGGTAGTGGGAATTTATTTTCACTGGTACTACATGGATTAAACTAGAGATTCTGTAGGGGTAGTGGGACTTTGTTTTACTGGTACTACATGATTAAACTAGAGGATTCTGTAGGGGTTAGTGGAATTTATTTCACTGGTACTAATGATTAACTAGAGGATTCGTAGGGGTAGTGGGAATTTGTTTTCACTGGTACTACATAGATTAAACTAGAGGATTCTGTAGGGGTAGTGGAATTGTTTTCACTGGTACTACATGGATTAAACTAATGGATTCTGTAGGGGTAGTGGGAATTTGTTTTCACTGGTAACTACATGGATTAAACTAGAGGATTCTGTAGGGGTAGTGGAATTTGTTTTCACTGGACTACATGGATTAAACTAAGATTCTGTAGGGTAGTGGGAATTTATTTTCACTGGTACTACATGGATTAAACAAGAGGATTCTGTAGGGTTAGTGGGAATTTGTTTTCAACTGGTACTACATGATTAAACTAGAGGATCGTAGGGGTTAGTGGAATTGTTTTCACTGGTACTACATGATTAAACTAGAGGATTCAGTAGGGGTTAGTGGATTTGTTTTCACTGGTACTACATGGATTAAACTAGAGTTCTGTAGGGGATAGTGGAATTTGTTTTCACTGTACTACATGATTAAACTAAGGATTCTGTAGGGGTAGTGGAATTTGTTTTCACTGGACTACATGGATTAAACTAAGGAATTCTGTAGGGGGTAGTGGGATTTGTTTTACTGGACTACATGGATTAAACTGAGATCGTAGGGTATGGGAATTTATTTTTTACTGGTACACAGGATTAAACTAAGGATTCTGTAGGGGTAGTGGGACTTGTTTTCACTGGCACTACATGGATTAAACTAGAGGATTCTGTAGGGGGTAGTGGAATTTATTTTCACTGGTACTACATGGATTAAACAGAGGATTCTGTAGGGGGTTTGTGGGAATTTGTTTTTTACTGGTACTACATGGATTAAACAAAGGATTCTGTAGGGGGTAGTGGGAATTTGTTTTCACTGGTACTACATGGATTAAACTAGAGGATTCTGTAGGGGTAGTGGGAATTTGTTTTCACTGGCACTACATGGATTAACTAGCGGATTTGTAGGGGTTATGGGAATTTGTTTTCACTGGTACTTCATGGATTAAACTAGAGGATTCTGTAGGGGTTAGTGGGACTTTGTTTTCACTGGACACGAAACTAACATCGGATTAAACTAGAACTAGGATAATTTCACGGTACTCATTGAACTAAGGATTCTGTAGGGTTAGTGGGAATTTGTTTTCACTGGTACTTCATGGATTAAACTAGAGGATTCTGTAGGGGTTAGTGGGAATTTGTTTTCACTGGTACTACATGGATTAAACTAGAGGATTCTGTAGGGGTAGTGGGACTTTGTTTTCCTCACTGGATACTACATATGGAATTTTAAACTAATGGATTAAATAATTCTGTAGGGGTTTAGTGGACTACTGATGTTTTATATTTTCACTATACTCATGGATTAAATTAGAGATTCTGTAGGGGTTAGTGGGAATTTGTTTTCACTGGTACTCATGAATTAAACTAGAGGATTCTGTAGGGGGTTAGTGGGACTTTGTTTTCAACTTGCACTACATGGATTAAACTAGGGATTCTGTAGGGGGTAGTATGAATTATATTTTTATTGTACTACATGGATTAAACTAGAGGATTCTGTATAACTGACAAAAAGTCAAAAACAAGAGTAGCAAACATCATTAAATAAAAGCAACAGTAGTATACCACTGTTTCGAAAGTCATACATCGATTGAGAGAAAACAAATCGAGACTACAAAATAAAACCAAGAGAAACACATCAACTATACGAGGAAAACAAGGAAACACCAGAAAGTGTAGCAAAAAAACAAACGACAATGTAACACACACAAATACTAACTATAAGATAACAACTGCCATTTTCCTAAATTTGGTTTTGTGGCTAACCAAACCTCACGGTTTTTTTGGCAATGTTAAATATAACACATTAATCATTTACAAATCCTGGTAGGAATCACAACTGGTACTAGGAAGATATTTACTCTATATACAGGTGGTGTATGAATGTTTCTGGTAAATGAAAAGGTTCCGATGGAATGTTAGATAATTTTGTTCTCGAGAGATCCTCACTGTCAATTTGTATAAGTGCTGAATGAAGTAGGGCTAGCTATATATATACGGTGTTTGTATTACTCGATCCAATCTACAATCTCCAAACTTTTGAGGTATTCTGATTGGCTATTATTTTAGTAAATAACATTGAATTAAAGCATGTTGCTATGTTCTTTTCGTCATTTATTATGATGTCTGTCTCTTGGAAGTTAATGAATTTTTCTAGGATGAAAGGGCAAAAAATGTCCTGTACCAAGTCCGGAATATGGCATTTATTATCAAATAGTCCGTTTCTATATAAGATGGCGTATATTATTCTTGCAGTACAGTATTTCTGTTGTTTTGTAGTTTTCTCCGATAGTTGGGCGATCTGGATTTGTCTTCTCCTTATCGATTTATGACTATTGAACAGCAGTATACTACTGTTGCCTTTCTTTATAAGTAGAATTGTTTTATCAAATTTCGAAAAGGACTAACACGTGTGAATTGCATTTGTTGTGCCGAAACATTTCATTTCATTCTTCTATCGTATATCTTTTTTATCTTTTTATTCAAATATCGGTTCACAATTTTAAGACTTATAAATATATTTATTAAATTATGATATTTGTCAACATTGTACATTAAGTAGAACATATATAACATGTTAAAATACAATTTTATGTTTATTCAATATGAATATAAATATTTTATACTTTTTCTCATTCAAAATAAATGAATAATTTAATTTTCAGTTACAACACTATAAATATAATCTGATGTACAGTAGTTATCGTTTGTTTATTTAATTTATACGTGTTTCTCGTCAGTCTCGTTTTTTATATAGATTAGACCGTTGGGTTTCCCGTTTGAATGGTTTTACACTAGTAATTTTGGGGCCCTTTATAGCTTTTTGTTCGGTGTGAGCCAATGCTCCGCGTTGAAGGCCGTACATTGACCTATAATGGTTTATTTTTATAAATTGTTATTTGGATGTAGAGTTGTCTCATTGGCACTCACACCACATCTTCCTATATCTATATACGAATTATATTAACCGAATTTGATTCAGTTGTATACGATATTCATGACACATGTCTTCATACAATTTGTATTTGTTTTTCCGAAATTGCTGCAACATTGATTGCAAGTCGGAAAATCCAAGACTTTTGTATAAAATTTTACATTCCTTGTCAATTAGTTTAGACACATTTTGTGAAAATCTAGTTATCCACTTTGTTGATATGCTTAAAGAATTTCCCTTTTGCGCACCAACTATCCCTTCCTCGGTTTTATTTCCTTGTGTATGTCTTTGCAGCCAAGTTGTAACACTATCTGTATAAACTAGATTCAAGTAATTGTATAGCATTTTTGTCACTGTCATTGGATCCGTGGCAAGACATTCATATTTCAAAACAAACGCACCTTGTTTTGTTTGATTATTGTCATTATTAGTAATGACATCTTTATACATTCTGTCACACAATGCGTATGCTGAGGTTTTAATACTTGTAATATCGACAGGGGCATTTTTCTCAAAAAAGTAAACATCTCGCGAATTTAAAATCGCCCTTGGATCTCGTACTAGATGTACAATTTTGAGATGAGGAATTCCACTTAGAATATCAATTAAAATATCCAACGACATCCGAATGGTTTTGATCAGAATGGTGTTTGATCTATTGCAGATATCTTCCAAATAACGAATACATTTTCGTTTCTTTACCAAATCTCTTGAATTATTTGAGCTTTTGGGTTTATAACATTTGTTTAACCTTGACCTTCCAGTGAGGCTTTCAAATTTCCAAAACGAGGCAAGAACATCTGCTGGAAGAAGTGACATTTTGCAGCTAAAAATATTTTTGAATATTTCAAAAGTTGTAATTCGGCTTTCAAGTTTATCTAATGTGTATCTGAAATGATGAAAATACCAGAATTATGACCCTAAGGAAAAACAATAAGACAGAAAAAACATGCTAGAACATAGATTTTTTTTAACCTTAGCCGTATTTGGCACAACCTTTTTGTTATTTTGGGTCATCAGTTCTTTTCAACTTTGTACTTGTTTGGCTTTCTTTACTATTTTGATCTGAGCGTCACTGGTGAGTCTTATGTAGACGAAACGCACGTATAGTGTATAAAATTATAAGCCTGCTTCCTTTGATAACTATTAGCATGTCGAAATGTCCTATTGTAATGTTTATTTATGTATTTCACTGTCTGTAATGTTATTGCATTTTTTTGTACTGGAGTCATGTCATGTAGTTTTATCGTTTTAGTGTTGTATTTTAACATTGCCATAAAAGCGCGAGATTTGGCTACCCACAAAACCAGGTTTAACCCACCATTTAATCTTAAAATGCCTGTACCAAGTGAGGCAAATGGCAGTTGTTATCTTATAGTTCGTTTCTGTGTGTGTTGCATTGTCATTTTTGTTTTTTGTTGCATTTCAGTACTGTTTCTGTTGTTTCGTTGTTTTCCTCTTATAGTTGATGTGTTTATCTCAGTTTTAGTTTGTAAATAAAAACAACAGTAGTATACCGCTGTTCGAAAATCATAAATCGTTTGAGGAAAAAACAAATCCAGGTTACAATCTAAAACTGAGAGAAACACATCAAATATAAGAGGGGAACCGGGTTTGTTTTCTCTCAATCGATTTATGACTTTCGATCAGCGCTATACTACTGTTGCCTTTATTAAAATTATATATTCTTAAATATGTTAGATTAGTCTATATATTTACAAATGAGAATGGAAATGGGGAAAGTGTCAAAAAGACAACAACCCGATAAAGAGCAGAAAACAGCCAAAGGCCACTTATGGGTCTTCAACACAGCGAGAAAGTCTTTCTCGCCGTTAAGAACAAGAACTAATTCAAACAACCTGGACCTGATATCAAACTGATATCAATAGTTATTTTAATTCTATAACATAAAACAGTAATGAAAAATAATTCTAGACGACATGGCTAATACCTGTTTAAAATCATATGAAACTTCAAATTTCAAGAAAATTTTATAGGTTTTATACACTTGAATGACTAAGGTTTACTATTTTTCAAGTGGGCGCAAATTTCTTGTACCGGAAAATCCTTTATAACACCTAAATACTTATAAATTAACTACTATGGAATTATTGTCCATTCACTTATTTGTCGCTATTTGCCTGTATGCAAGGACCTTAACAGAGAGACCTCTCGTTCGAACTTCGTACCGCAGAGTGTTGTAGGCCGTACGGTGACCTATATTTGTTAATTTCTGTGTTATTCGGTCTCTTGTGAAGAGTTGTCTCTTTGACAATAACACCACATCTTATTTTTTATATTATATACACTACATGGTACATTTTGGCAAGTACTAACACATAGTATCAAATACAGACCCTAATCCACTTGAAATATTGTAACTTTTTTTTTGCTAGCTCTCTTCGTGTTTGATTTTTGGTGCCTTTGGTTTCTTTTTTTCTTTTATTTCCATGTTTAACGCGTGTTTTAGATACATTTCACATGTATGGTCCGTAATTTTATTTTGCACATTGTTTATAAATTTGCATGAATATTGTGTAGGTGTTTTTAGGCTATTTATTTTTGTTGCACCATTTCTTTTTGCTCTTACAAATTAAAAACTTAAATAAAATAGCATTCAAGCGAAGTAATATTTTACACTAAGCCAATAACCAGTAAAAAGAGGAAAGGATGAAACCTTAAGCTGGACATATACATTAAAAGTAATTGAAAAAAAAAAATAATACTGAATATCTTATTTTGAATACAATGAAGGTATATTGCAGAAATACAACATATGTTTATACATCCGTTTCAATCGAACGAGTCGGTTTTTTTTTAAATTCAAATGTTAAGTCTCATTTTATGATTAAGGTGTATGATGGCAAAATTGTTATTCCCTTTATTACTCCTGTCACGTTTTTTACTCCAAGCAATTTCAATTGTATCGTCTTCTACGAATGTTTCAGAATACGTGACATACAAATACTTTTCGATTGGGGCGCTCAGCATGAAGATTTTTATAATGCTTTATTTTTCCAATGGTGGAAGAGCTCAATATAAATCATGTTTATTACCAATGCCCGTGAATTTGATTGTCCGTCTTGAATCTGTCTTTTGTACTTTGATTTATATTTTTGTATGGGATCATAAACACGATAAACAACAAGAAGAACAGTTTTCGTGTTGAATCATTTGGTTGGTATGTCCAGAAGCCCAACCTCAGCATGTGTCGCTCACCTAGGTCAATGATCATCTCTCATTACGGACACTCTCCAACATTTAATACTAGAACATATGTCATGACTTAACTCGCTTTTTTGTTGAACTTGTATTGCTGATTTTATTTCTGTTCTGTTTCTCTTTATCTTCTATAATTTTGCCCAAAAAAAAGACAAAAAGTGAAAAAGAATCGTCGTTTAATGCATTCACTAATATAAAAGTTTACCAACGATTTCAACAATACCAACTTATCTGTATATTATATTGAGAGCATTATTTTCCATTTAAAATTTCTCTCTATCTCCTATATTTTTGAAATACTGGAAAATAATACTAAAAATTGGTATAGATCGTCTTTTCAGATCAGAAATTCGATAAATTGTCAAACCAAAATTGTTTGCAGAAACTTTCTATTTTGAATTTTCCTTAAAATTTGTTTTTTGTTTTGTTATTTTACTTTGTGCAAAATATTTTCCCTCGGTAACCATTCTGGATGATTTCATGTCCAAATGCACAAAATAAAATATACCGTTTATAAAGTAAGATAAATTAAAGTCTGGTTGTTCAAAGAGAAAAGGAAGCTATGTATTTGTATAAGTTGTAACAAGCTCGTCTAGAGTACACGAACAAAAACTATATGTTGTAACAGAAATTGGGAACTATTCGTTACTCGTTGCTTCTGATGAGTTTATATACAACTACTGGGTCGATATCACTACTGTTGGAGTTTTGATTTCCCCGAGGGTATCACCAACCCAGTAGTCAGCACTTTTGCGCTGACATGAATTATCATTGATATGGCCATATTTATTAACTGTTTTCAAAACTTTTGAATTTTTGAAATACTAAGGCTTTTTAACCTAGGAAAAGATTACCTAAGCTGTATTTGGCAAAACTTTTAGGAATTTTGGTCCTTAATGCACTTCAGTCTTCGTACTTTATTTGGCCATTTTAACTTTTTTTTATTTGAACGTCCCTGATGAGTCTGTTGTAGAAGAAAAGCGCGTTGGCGTAAATAAAAATTTAATCCTTGTATTTAGATGAGTTTATTTATGGTACGTTAAACCTCAACAATGCTTTACTCTAGGTACGTGAACCAACATCTACATGTTGATTTAGAGAATATGTCAAGTATGCTAAAAGAAGAACGATACATTGGATAAGATGAACGGATTCTTCCATTTCTAAAAAAAAGTTCCGGATTATTACAAGAAGACATATTCAATGATATTCACCTGCATCCTCCATCTCTCGTGCATACACTATCTTTTCTTCTATACTGCTGATGGTATATACCATGGAAAGGTTCAAAAACGAAGAAAACATTCTTTCCTTGTTGAATTAATTCTGATGTAAAAGTTGATCCACTGCGCATATACGATGCAATTATGATTTTGTTCCTTACTCCATCTATACAAAAAACAAAACAGCAATAAAAATCAACAAAAAATCAAAAATGAAACAGACACAGACCATGCAGACAGAAAAAAGTAAAGTTTTATATAGCAAAGGTAAAATGTCTGTAGACTACGTCTAACCTTTATAGATGCATTATGTTTTGCAGTTTCCGCGAATGCTTAAAAAATATATTTTCATCTACCGACTTTCTAGTAAAAGATTAATATTATTTAATATATAATCGTTGCATGGTCTGCATGTACGCGACACATGGTTCACATGACCTCATATGAAGGAGAAGTTATAAACATCAAGTGTTCGTGCATAAACGTGGTTAAGTCCGCTTCTCATAAACAATGTGTACATTATATTTGGTGATGAATATGTTTGTTAAAGTGCATTTGACCGCCTAACAGGGTTCATCTAACCTTCACTTTTTCTGTATGGTGTATTGGTCTACAATGATTATTTTTGGTGGCTATGTCGGTTTCTCGGGTTGTATGGTGCAGGAATTCAATATATTATTTGGTGTATGAAATAATGACAATGTGAACATAGATAATCAAATTTTTACTTCATTTTAATTGGTCATTTGTCAATTTTAAAGTTATGTTATGTCCGTTTCTCAATACTGTAAGAGAAAGGTCACCTATGTCTGATATATGTATATGATTATTACGTCTATGATCGTAAGGTTAACAAGTCCACATGACAGGGTTACTCTGACCATGACCTTATTGTTTCAGTTCATTGATGAATGTAAATTTGTCGCGGTTGGTCCTTGTTGAAGATAATATTTAATAGTTCAACTTAATTTGGTGTATTGGATGATTGTACTTGTATATATGTCTGTCCGGCACAGTTGTTGACCTCAAATCTGTGTATGTTTATGTGTAATGCGTGTGTGTGTTGATATATACTTATACCCGGCTTCTGTCTATCAGTCTATATGTCTAGAACAGTAATTAAATTAAAAAAAACACCTAATTATTAAACAACACTTGTATATCTTAAAACACCTTAAATTCACCCCCACCCCCCAAAAAAATAAAAATAAAATAAAATAAATAAAATAAATACAATTAAGACAAACAAACAAAAAGAAAGAAAAAAAAACCAGTAAAGACAACAAACAAACCTTTATTTTGAAGCTGTTGATGAGTGATGAAAGGCATATTTGTATTATTGTTCACTTTGGTCACAATTCCACAAACCATTTTTGAATTTAAATAATCATGAACTACTTGAAACGTCTTTTTATATTCATGAAGTAAGGTTCCTGCAAACAATAAAGAAAACAACATCAATCGTCTATACTAATGCAATATACGTTTAATGAATGATACAATTTGTTAAATAAATAAGGCCGTTAGTTATCTCGTTTGAATTGTTTTACATTGTCATTTCGGGGCCTTTTATAGCTGACTATTCGGTATGGGCTTTGCTCATTGTGGAAGGCCGTATGGTGACCTATAATTGTTAATTTCTGTGTCATTTTAGTCTCTTGTGGAGAGTTGTCTCATTGGCAATCATACCACATCTTCTTTTTTTTTATATAAGATTTAAGATTTAAGATAAATTTGATTACAAGTTGAATACTGGATCCAAGTATGAAGTATGGTGGTCCATCGTTTCTTTTATTCTTTAATTTTATAGACCATTTTTCTCTCAAATTTGTAATATATAATCCTATAGACCACATTCGAGTTTGTCCTTTACTGGAAAAAAAACCTCGTCGATTATGCGCGCCTTTGTGACGCCATTTATCCAGATATTTGGGATCGCCTGTATCCCTGCACTATTAACGTTCATCAAGCGTCTTGGTGGTCGTCACTGTGCAGGATAAACTAGAAACAATGATTGCCTTGTAGGCACTTTATTATAAGAAGTGGTGACTATCAATTATGAGAATTGAATTTGCCGAATGATTCGTGCAATAGCATCATAGTTTTCCAACCACTCGCTCAACATTGGAACGGAAATGACAATGCCCCTAAATGCACGAATGATGTTCACTAAAACTGAGGGCCCTCATGGGGTTTTTGATTATGTTTACTTGGCCGTTTTTTTAATGATTATTTGATTATTAAGCCAAATATTTCATGATTATTTGATTACCTAGGACTGTTTTTTAGTTTATGATTATTTGATTACTAAAGATAAGCAAATATTTAATGATTGTGTGATTATATTGGCAAAAAAATGGTGATTATGTGATTTTCTAGGACCCCCCCCCCCCATGAGGGGCCTCAAAACTAAAGTTTTTGACGGAAATGCATCGAACTCGAAAGTTGTCTATTGATCTCTAAGTCTTCTTTGTCCTTTTTTGTCTATTCTTTATTTTTATTAATCTTGATTCTATACTCTTTTTTTTGCATTTTTCTTTTTTTCTGTTAACCCTATACAGACCCGGTCCCTTTTAGTATTGTTGGTGATATCCTGTTATACTTTGTTATGTATTTCCAAATTGTTACCATTATAAGATTTTCAAAATCATGTCGTAGTTCATATAAAATCAAAAGAATAGATAAACATTATATATAAAAACACTAAATTCCACAAAATGTTGTTGTTCTAAAAATGATGTTTAAAAAAACCCAAATTAACATATTCCCGTCCATGTTTTTTTATACATTAATATAAATATGATGAATAAGTCTCTATTCTGGACCAGGATATCAAATACAGAATATGTAATCTTATTTGTAAATACGAAAACAATCACCTATGACTTTTGCAGAGTCTTCAGGCTTGGATCTGTAAACAATCGTCTTCACTTTTTATATATATTTTAAATTTCTTTTTCTAAACAAGTGCATCAAGGGTCAAATTCAATACAGAGAATAATTATATGCTTCAAGGAAGTATGTTTCGCTGTGTTATTATATTGAGGTATATCGAGTAATGTACATGATATTCGTAAAGTAGGGGCGAAATATACCAAAGGGACAATCAAACTCATAGATCGAAAATAAAATGACAACGTCATGTCTAAAAAAGAAAAAGACAAACAGACAAATAATAGTACAGAAGACACAACATAGAAAACTAAAGACTAAGCAACACGAACCCATCCAAAAACTGGGGGTGGTCGCAGGTGCTCCAGAAGGGTAAGCAGATCAGGATCAGGATCATATCATGGATCGGGATAATAACATATCCATTTATCAGAGTACCAGAGCAACAAATACACAGTATTCAGTAATAAAACAAATCGCATTTAGTTTACAATGCCACACTTTCCCCCAAAGAAAGAAACAGACTAGAAAAACCAAACAGCACCACTTTACTGCAGTGGAATTTTTTACGTCTTCCAAATTAGAGTTGTCACTGGGTTTGTACTTGCTAGAGCAACACGACGAGGGCCAAATGTGAAGAAGAATCAACTCGCCCTTCTGAAGTGTATGATATCAACTCAGTTTTGGCGGAGTTCCTTTCAGTCTAGTTTTCTATCCTGTTTTGTGCAATTTTGTTTGTCTGTTTGTCTGTTGATCTTTTCATCATTTTTAGTAATGGTTTTGTCAGTTTATTTCCAATTTATAAGTTTGAATTTTCCATTGGTATCTTTCAGCTCCCCTTTAATAAATCAGATTTAGTTAAAATATCAGTACTTATGAAATATATTGTTTTGTAAGGTAGTGTATAAGACTTCAAATGGTGCTTTCTGTTTTTAATTAATTTCATGCAATTTTACTTACATTATCATTCATTATTTTTATCATATACTGGATGATATACACGAGAATGAGACACAATGATAATGGTATACATGTATATTCAAAATATGATTGAATGATTATTCCATAAATGAAATTAAAAAAATTTATCCTTAATGTTCATTGTTTTACTATGGTAATTAATAATACAAAAGATATTAGCAACAGATAAGATTTGCAGATATAACAATTAGTTTTAAGGACAATTTAAATTCAAACTAAATGAAAGTTTATTAGTTTTTATAACTCTAATCTGTTATATTTTATTTTTTTGATAAAAATTGTAGACCTAAATTGTAAAAGTTGGCATGTTTTCTGCTTTGGATCAATCGGATGAGGTAAGCCCTTTTTGTCTGACTTTTATAGTTAGTTCTTATATTATGTTGGGCTCTCCTATGTAAGACAAACTGTTACACCACATTCTTTATACACCTGTTTTAAGTCATGAATCTGTAGTTGAGTTGTTGTTTCATATTTTTTATATTTGTTTTTCGTAAAATGTTGTGTTTTAAATACGCCGCTATTTTTTTCAAATATATTGTTTCATATTTTTTATGTCGGTACCTTTTATAGTCGAATATATGGTATAACTTTTTCTCATTTTCGAAGGTCGTACATTCATTTCATTTGAACTTTGGTTGATGTGCAGATATTTTGCAAGTCAATTCAGACCTAACACTTTGATATATATAAGGATATATCTTTTTATAATTTAATTTTGGATGTAACGCGTCTTCTGATTGGCTGACGTTATTTTGTTATGAGCCCATAGACATAATTTAATCATATGACCGTGACGTCATCAACGTTTTTTCATGGTTTTCTACGGTTTAAAATGGAATTTAGAATTAAATTATAAGAAATGACTGTAATATTTTTTCTGTCTATTCGAAATAACATAAAAAATGTGGTGCACACTGTTAAATAACCCGCTACGCGCGTTATTCAGTGTGCACCACATTTTTTATGTTATTTCTTCAGTCATTCCTTTAATATCATAAGAAAAACGTATAACAAATAAACCCTAACTCAAAGGTAAATTGGAGGGAAGGTCCACAAAGACTGACATAACCAAACGTTATCAAAGACATTCAATTTTGTACTTGTTTGGTTTTATAATTTTTTTTTATCTGAGCGTCACTGATGAGTCTTATGTAGTCTTACGCGCCTGGTGTATTATAATCTTGGTACCTTTGATACATAAGACTCATCAGTGACGCTCAGATCAAAATAGTTATAAAGCCAAAAGCCAAAGTACGGTCTTCAAAGTTTAATTATTTAATACGGAGCAATGGCTCACAACGAGCAGCTAGATATAAAGGGCCCAAAAATATAAAATAGATAAAAAAAAGTCTACTGCTGAACATCAGATTCCTGATTAAGAACATATGTCCATAGTTGTTTGTGTAAGTTAAGTGAATGGCTCATTTAGCAATCCCAACTTCTTCATTCACAATTATTATGAATACAATCAAGGTCTCTACATCTGTTGATACTTTACAATCAGCGAAGAAAAAACTTTTATATTAAGTTTTTGACATCTCATCGATAAGAGAAAATTGAACTTGATAGAATGCATAGAATACACGAGAAGGAGACTTTGTAGTACTTAAAAAATCGCTACGTGAAGAAATAAAAGAATGTTAGCAATGAGGAAAAGATATCTCTATTTTTTATACTCTGTGTTGTTGTCATACACTTCAAATATAATTTGTGAAATTATTTTAATAAGAAATGATGTTAAAATATTGGATGATATTGACTACTAGAAACAAGCTATATTTTCTTTAGGCATCATGCATACTTGATGAAATCGAGATTATTACCCTTCACATAGAAAGACCTCATAGAAAATCCATTCAATATATTTGATAAATGGGAAAATTTTACAGCAACTTAATTTAAGAAATTAAGGACACGCGAAGAGTACGGAAATATAGTGCAAATTAATTACAACTAATAGATAATCATGTTCTTAGTCATACACCTCCAACAGATTTAGCGTAAAATGTCATAAACACTCCGAGAAGCTTATGACTTTGACCAAGACCAAAATATAAGCAAACAATATTAACAAGGGCAAGAGTTCGAATAATCGTACACATATAGCTATTTTTCGTTAAGTTGCTGTCTCATAAACATATAGCCCATATATCCGTAACACCGTTGTAAGTATTTCATCGTAGCATAAGTTAATAGTGAACATATAAACTGAATTGTAACAGTTTTGGTATGAGAGGTTACCATGGAAAATGCATAGAAAAGAAATAGTGAACACTAAGAAAATTAAAAGTTTAAATGGTTAAACAAATAAAGCATCAATATGACAAACGAAAATATTGTTTACAACTATGCATAATCGGAAACTAGGAAATATAATTATTGATGTACACGTCTTAAGTAATTATATACATTTACCATAACTGATGAAAGGCTCACATTGACTGCAATAGTCAGTGGTGGATCCAGAATTTTTCATAAGTGGGGGCCCACTGCCTGACCTAAGAGGCTCCAGTCACGCTTCAGTGATTCCCTATATAAGCAACCAATTTTTTTCCCAAAAAAGGGGGGCCCGGGCCCCCTGGCTCCCCCCTAAATCCACCTCTGATAGTTACTCACACGATGTTAACTTTTTTCAATGACCGGGTAGACTGTTATTTCAATCATTGAAAATGTTGCTATTCCTCCTGGGTTAACGAAGTCATTATAAAAAATGGGTCTATTGAAAAAATCTACACTTACCTCCGAAAATTATAATCCCAACAAAAAACATTATTGGTACCACTTTTAACCTAAACAATCTAGTAATGAGATTCCTCATCATGTTATATGAAGCACAATGTCGTCCTGTCGTAACTTGATTTTGAACATTCATTTCTGTTGCATTTTCCATCACAGTAGTAAATAATTCAATATCAATTCACCTGGAAAAAATAATATTTTTAAAACTTTCATTTATTTTTTTGAACGTAAGAAAGTTTGATGTACATACTAATAGGTACTTACCGTGTTGATTTACATTGTCTCGGTGCTTTTGATGTTAATGCAATTTCCTCTGTTTTTCTTTGTATGTCTCGATACGTAAACTCTCAATCATTTCTCGAGATTTGAACATCGAGAAACTGCTATTGCCTCTATTATATGATGTAATAGAAATTACTTGTTACATAAAAACTAATAAGACTGTTGTATTCCAAGTTATATTCTTGTATATTTCTAAACAAATATCAATCAGTGTCAGAATCACATTTTCATTGAAATTTTTAAAATGTACCAATGATCGGAAATATGTTTACGTACACTTCTGTGACACGTTGCTATCTTTAACATGTTTAACTTATACATAACAGATAACTTTAACATTTGATGATAAAAAATAAGACAAATCGGAAAAAATCAAAATGAAAGAGGCGTGGCTTGTTTTTCTGGTTTTGTAAAAGCTTATCAATCTGTTCTAAAATTGTCAATATCAGCTCGTCGAGTTCTACCAACATAACTTTTTATTTCTAAAAAACATGAACCTTAAATGCAAATGACAGATGGAAGTTATATCTTTTTTCTGTTTCGGCATAAGAGTATAAATTTTGTTACTATACACAAAGTACATTTTAAGCAAAAACACGATTATATAGACTGTTTTACTTATGAACTTAAATTGAGACTCCATTTAATTTTTTTTTTACCGTTTTTAATATTGAAACTTTTTCTATTTTTTGCGGTAATATTTCTATTTATCACGAGTAAACAAGTGAAATTAAAAACAATAACAAATTTATAGACATAAATTAAGCATTATTGTCTAGACAGGATTTTTTTTATGTCGAAAAACATTTTGTCTTTGATAATAATACGTACTTAGACTTCTTAAGAAATTATATAACATACGATCCTCCTTATTCTCCACCTGATATGTGTGATATTATTGTTCGAACAATACAAAAAGATTTATATTAAGAGTGTACCGGATTTTTTATTGGACATTGCTTACGAAATGAACAACGAAAATAGTTATTTTACCTCATAATATCATTTATATCGTTCGCTCGAGAAAACTAGCATATTTGAGTAATTTACCAATCGTCATAAAACCATTTATTTCAAATTTCAATATTTTCAATTTCGTTGAAATTGGCTCGTTAAAAAAGCATTATTAATGAAAAAGCAAGATGTCGTACCTTTGAAATAATTTGCGATTTTCATATTTTTATGAATGTGCCATGATAGTAAATACATGTCCTTATTTTATTTCATTATGCGAATGAAAAAGTCGATTTTACCCAAGATGTTTCTTTTCTTTATAATAGACGCCATTTTCTCTTCTTATTTTTAATTATTTTTTTGAAAGAAATGTGAGATTTTTCATTATAAAAGTGCATGGGGCCATTTTCCCAATGATAACGTCATCGTAAAACGTTTTAATAAAGATTTATAGAAAAGACGAATTTAAGCAAGTTGTTTTTTGTCTTAATAATAGAGGCCATTTTCTTTTCTATTTTTTAAAACTTTTGTTGATAAAATGTTGGAATTTCATCATTATAAAAGTACATGGAACCGTTTCCTCAATGATTACGTCATGGTTACGTCATCGGAGTCATTAATCGTTTTACGAAAGATTCACCAAAAAGTCGATTTTAAGTAAGATGTTTCTTGTCTTAATGATAGACACCATTTTCTCTTCTACTTCTTAAACTTTTTTTTTTACTAAGTGTTAGATTTTTCATTAAAAAAAATTACATGGGGTCGTTCTTCCAATGATTACGTTATGATAACGTTATCGTTGTCATTAAATCGTTTTACTACATTGTTCAGTTATTCTTGACTCTCTCGACATTCAAATATGCACTCGGCTACTCTGTATAGATCTCTATTATAAATAATGCTTCTCACGGATACAGTTTCAAACATTCTAGGTTTGTAAAAGGTTTGGATTTGAGCTTTCCTGATGAAGTTAAGCAGATGAGTTATTTCATATTCGTTAACAAATTGAAAGTCAACACTTCGGTGTTGACATGAATATCAATAATGTGGTAATTTTTATAAATTTCCTGTTTACAAAACTTTGAATTTTTTGAAAAACTAAGGATTTTCTTATACCTTAGCCGTATTTGGCACAACTTTTTGGAATTTTGAATTCTCAATGCTCTTCAACTTTGTACTTGTTTGGCTTTATAAATATTTTGATTTGAGCGTCACTGATGAGTCTAATGTAGACGAAACGCGCGTCTGGCGTACTAAATTATAATCCTGGTAACTTTGATAACTATTAACTACGTATATATTTTTCAGTTATTCTTGACTCTCCTCATACAAATTTGGACCCGGTCATTCTTTATAGAGTCAATTAGGAAAATGCCTCGGACGCCCTTTATTTATATGTGTTATTGTCATATTCGTTTACAAATTGGTATACATTTTTTCAGTTATCTTTTCATGTGCAAATGATCACTTCTTTCCGAATCATACTATAACTGTGTATTTCGGTACTCATTTCTGTCTTTTAATAAAAAAAAAAACTATCAATTTCTAGGATGAAACTTAATAAATAAAGAGAACAATAGTATACCGCTGTTCGAAATTCATTAATCGATTGAGAAAAAATACAACAAATCCGGATTACAAACTAAAACTTAGGGAAACACATCGAATATAAGAGGATAACTACGACACAACAGAAACACAACATTAAAATGTAACACACACAGAAACGAACTATAATATAACAATGGCCATTTTCCTGACTTGGTACAGGACATTTTAAGAAAAGAATGGTGGATTGAACCAGGCTTTGTGGCTAGCCAAACCTCCCGCGTTTATGGCAATGTAAAATATAAAAGTATTATAACACAATATTTCTATGCATATTGACTCGGGTAGAAAACAATTGTACTCTTCAGAGTAATTTTAAGAGCTGACTTTAAATCTGATGGCTTGTTTGAGAAACGTATTCGAGTATTCGTTGCAGAAAAAAATAAAATCACAAAAATACCGAACGCCGATGAAAATTACAAACGGAAAGTCCCTAATCAAATAACAAAATCAAAAGCCCGAACACACCAAACGAATGGATGACAACTGTCATACTCCTGACTTGGTATGGGACTTCTCTAATTGAATTTTCCTCGGAGATCAGTATTTTTGTGATTTTAGTTTTTATGATAAATATCATAAATGTTTCCTCTCAAATGTCCCTGGATATAATGATAATTACTTAGAAACTACATTTCCAGCTCAATCAAGCAAAGTTGGTCCATTAGGAAAAAATCCGTTCTGAATAGGTCCCTTTTAACGTATAGCTCAAAACTTCTCTGGCTTTCAAATTTGGGTACTGAACATTATGAACGAAAGTAAATTTAGAAAATCACTTCGAACGCATGACAATTCATAAAGCGCTACTGTCGCTAACAAGCACAGGTTCGATAACACTGCACGTTTTCTGATAGACTTCTATATCATCATCAACTGCTCAATAGTTCGTGATTCGTATGTGACATGATTTATAATATTGACAGTATGCACAAACAAGGAAACAAATCTATATTTAATTAGGTTATGTGATACTTATAAAAACTCCTCTTTTGAAGACAGACAGATGTCGTTTATTTCAAAGAATTTGCTATTTTCATATTAAAAATAAATACGTTTTAATAAACAATTTCATTATCCTAAGGGGAAAAATCAATTTTATCAAGATGTTTCTATTCTTAATAATAGATACCGTTTTCTAATCTACTTCTCAAAATTTATTTAAAAGAAATGTCGGAATGTTCAAATTTATAGTACGTGTGACCTACGTTCACTCGAAATTGAATAATGACAAGTATTACTTTTGCGCTAAAAATTTTATTTGCTGCATTTGTCATTTACGTTTATCACTTTCACGATTGGGCTAATTGTTTTGCCTCAAACTTTACATAAGATCAGTTGCAAATTTTTTTGAATTCATCTCCAACAAATTCCTCCTTATTCTTTTGATAGGAAATTATGTTAATCTATGCAAACTTAGTGAACAAGTTAATTTCGCACACGTTTTATGGGTTCTGTCGCGCAAATGTAACGCACCGCACAATGTTTACGTCATCGCAATCATAAATCATTCTACTGATTATTCGTCGGTGTCAGTTGTTATCAGATTTATAATATGCCTTTCAAATATTCTCCTTTGTTAAAATAAGCCAATATGAAACTAGGATTCAAACTTCCTCATGTAGTATTGACATTACGTGTGATCTGCTTTACTTTTTATGTCTCTTCTGCGTATGAAGCTCTTCAAGTACTTACAGTTTATACAGTTTTTGCTTCCTTAGAATGTCGTATCCAGTACCTTGGTAAATTAAAACAACTAAATCTTTCCGGGAAGATGAAAACCTTTACATAAAAAACATGTAATGGAGTACATCTGATTTTTTTTATCAATTGTTCTGAACTCCTGAAGGTACACATTCGATTGGATAATGGAAATGCTAACAAACAAATAAAACAAGTTAATTTACGATATGAAATAATGTTACATTACTGTACCAGATAATAGACCGCAACCTTTTGTTTGTGCCTGTTCCAAACAAGGGATCCTGTAATCCAGTTATTGTCGTTTGTTTTAGTATATCATATTTGGTTTTCGTTTCTGTATATAAATCAGGCCGTTGGTTTATTATGAAATTGTGTCATGTGGGGCCCTTTAAGAAATTCCTTTGTGGCATTGATATTGCTCATGATTGAACGGCGTACGGTGACTAATGGTTTCTAATATCTACGTCCTGTGTTCTTTTGGGGATAGCTGTCTCATTGGCAATAATATCACATCTCTTTATTCTATTTGTATACATTTTGTTTCATATCTGCATACAATGTGTGAAAACAAGTTAATAATTTTCATCTTTATAAGAGAGGGGCGAAAGATATCATAGGGACAGTCAAACTCATAGATCGACAAATAAACTGACAACGCCATGGCTAAAAAAATAAAAAGACAAACAGACAAATCATAGTACACAAGACACAACATAAGAAACTACAGACTAAGCAACACAAACCCAACCAAAAACACAAAAAAACTGAAGCATAAATGATATCACGTGAAAAATCTGGACCACCAGCCATCGATGTATTGCCAATCATTTTACCAAAGAATGTTTCAATTGGTCGCCGAATATTGTCTGAGTTGAAAATCAAAAATTTAATAACCTACATTGGTGTGATATAAAACAAAGTCAGTGGTAAAAACGAACGAAAATTAAAAACTGTTTGTAAAATTTAATCACGAATAGGACCATGTCCAAATTTTAGTATCAAATTCACATTATTAAAAAATAACATACTTAAACTTTAAACTTCACATAAAACAATCATAAAAGAGGGACGAAAGATACCAGAGGGACAGTCAAACTCATAAATCGAAAATAAACTGACAACGACAAGACTAAAAATGAAAAATACAAACAGACAAACAATAGTACACATGACACAACATAAAAAACTAAAGAATAAGCAACACGAACCCCACCAAAAACTAGGGGTAATCTCAGGTGCTCCGGAAGGGTAAGCAGATCCTGCTCCACATGTGGCACCCGTAAGAGTAGAGTTGTGTCCCTTTAAATTACATGCCAAGTATAATGTATGTTTTTTGTTTGCACATGACATACATACCAGAATGGTACGATATTTAGGAGCACTCATCCTCTTTGACAAATCAAATTTGATACAAATGTGGACACGCTGCACAATTATGAAACTATGAAGTATTTTGCTTACTTATGAATCGACAGAAAATCAAAACTTTATTGGTAAAATGTACAAAACATAATGTATCTAATGTCTAAAATATTTATTATTATCATACATTTTATTTCTTTATAATTTAAAACTGCAACCGGATTATCCAGATCAACATGCGAAATTGCGTACTATTAAAAAGAAATAAATTTTAACTCTGAAACATGGCTGCAGCACAAAATACCCGCGTGATTAAAGTGAAACGTTAGTACCTTTATGACCAAAAATACCCTCATTTTTCCAGGTGCAGTGTAAATTCTCCGAATAACATTCTTAATATAACCTACATTATTATAAGATATATTTCTATAAACTAAGCGGCAACCGAATGTTTATCTTTGACGCTGCAATCTTTTGACTCTGGGCAAATCCAACACAGTAAAGGCGTTGATTTAAATTAACCTACCTGTATAATCCAATCTTCTTGTGACCCTTGGCTTGGCTATGACGCAAGAGCTGAAACCAGTAATCTCATTAGTGTTGTGTCGTGGAAGCACCAACACTAAAATTTACACTAGTACTCACATTATCGGATGGACAACGCCACATTGGACGTCAAATAGAGAGTAAGAATGGTAGGCACTGATTTAAGATTGTAAATTGACATTGGACGTTGATTTTAGGAACGGTGATTGATAAGAGATCAGACGTCGACATGAGGCTTACATATTTACTGTTCATTCCACCGGCAAAAGATCAATCATTTGTTATGATGGAATCATACGTAAATTTTCCAATAATTTATTAATTTATCAAACGAATTGATAACAGCTGTCATATTCCTGACTTGTTACAGGCATTTTCAAATGTTGAAAATGGTGGATTGAACCTGGTTGTATAGCGCTTAACCTCTCACTTGTATGACAGCCGCAACACATTCCAGTATATTTACAACAATGCGTGAACAAAACAGACATAATAGGTAAGATTGTCAAAATAGCACAATGAGAGATAACTCTATTTCACTGATTCTTAACTATTGCATTTTGACTTTTCTACCTTTTATTGTAATGAGTTCGTTTACCCCATTCTAACTTGAAGACATATTGAAAGAATTAGTCAAACTTTGTTCCATTAAAACGAATGTCGAACGTAGGTACTAGTATCTTTCTTCAGAAACAAAAAAACTTCAGTCTGTTTAAAAGATTCTTAATTTGTTTTATTGACATATATATTATTCCGTTTCGAAGATTTAAATTTCAACAAACAATTGTCATTTCTATGAGAACCAAATGTGTTACTCTTCTTGTCGACTTTTTTTTCATTCATTAGAGTTAGACGTTTTACAATAACAATGAAAATAAGCGAGCTTTTCCTTTTAACCTCACGTTCCGTCGTATTGAAGCTTTCCTCTCACTAGATATTTCATAGTGTGTAGACATTAAATGGATTTTTCATTGACATTGAAATAAAGGATACTACAGCTGTTTTCCATTCACTTGATGTGTTTCAGCGTTTGATTTTGCCATTTATCAATTAACAGACTTTCTGATCTAAATTTTTCTTGGAGTTCGGTATTTTTGTTATCTTACTTTTCATAGGGATTTCTCACTGGAGCTTGTACACATATAATTTGATAAACTATCGAACCAATAAAGATTATTGTGGATTCATTTATTTTCGTGGGTACCAATTTTCGTGGATTAAGGAAAGTTAACACCTTCGTGGATATTTAGTGTCGTGGTTTTGCTATAAAAAGTAATATCACAAAAAGACTGAACTCCAAGGAAAATTCAAAAAGGAAAGTCCCAAATCAAATGACAAAATCAAAAGTGCAAACACATCAAACGAATGGATAACAACTGTCATAAACGTCTGCACACAAGTCTACGGAAAATTTGTAATTCATAGAACATTTAAATTCATAGTTCACCTGTACCCACTAAATCCACGAACATTGGCTTTCAACGAAAAATAATGAATCCACAGTATCTATTCGTTGTATGTTGTCTATATCAAGCCGATTTACTAGTTCTCAAGGTTCTCAATTAAAAGGTTGACGGTGGTCATCTTAATCTTGTTCCGACCGGCAGTAAAACCTTGCCAAAATTGGGCGTCTCTAAGGCTGTGCTTGATGTACAAATACTTCGTCATGAAGGGTGTACTGAGGCCAGGGAAAAGGGACTATTTATAGGTCAATATAGGCATAATATGTAAATATTCCTACTCTTTCTGACCATATATAAACTTTATGTGTCATTTATTTATTTTTGTTTGGTTATGAGTACGGTTGCACTCATAAAATCATACACCTCTTTTATCAAAACATAGATACATAGATATTTAAAAGAATTGAGCACCACTATCGAATTCAATACAAGCCGCAAGAACTAACGGTTTGAGGTTTTGTTAAGAATAAAAAGCATTTACAAACTGGTTAAACACCTCCACATTCTTTATTTTATACCGAGCCGGGAATCTGTAAGCAAGTGATTGTCGTTTTTTTGTTATCACTCATATTTGTTTTTCGGTCATATTTGTAGTGTAATTCAGGCCGTTGTTTTTCTTTTCTGAATCGTTTTTCAATTTTTTATGCCGGGTCCTATTATAGCTTATTAAATGGTATAGTTTTTGCTCATGCTTGATAACTATATATTTAATGAATTGAAATGTAGAAAAGCTAAAGGTATAAAAAAGAAGATGTGGTATGATTGTCAATGAGACAACTATCCACAACAGACCAAAATGACACAGACATTAACAAAGGGTAGGTCAGACATAAGTGGCAAGAAACTATTTATTATTTTTATCGGATGACAGTTGGACAGAATAGAAAACTTCTCAATTGTGTCAGTTATAAAATTCACAGAAAACCATAGACTCCCTAATCAATACACCTGCGCAAATTGTCAACATTAAAAAGAACAATTTTTACCAGATGTTCTGGGCAGTGGGCGGCAAAGTTGTAGGTATACTTTCACAAACTGAATTCTATATCCCCATACTAAACTTAGTATATACAATTCTTTTCTAAATGCACACATTTATACTACAAAACCAAAACAAATTTTCATATCTGAGAGAATCAGCTCATAAAAATATATAAGTAAGTTTTGTTTAACATCGTATGTCATGCAAGTTTTCCTGCCTACGGTAGGTAACGACGAAATTATATTGTTTTAATGAGAAGAACATGTCTTCTAGGGAATACAGAAAACTGCACCTTTTTAGAGCGATGACGTTCAAAATGCATATGTCTTATATAAAAGTCGTCTTTAGGAACACAGTAAACTAAACCTGCAAAAAGAGGTGACGTTCAAAATTCCTGTCTTCTATAAAAGAGGGACGAAAGATACCAGAGGCATAGTCAAACTCATGACTCGAAAATAAACTGACAACGCCATGTCTACAAATGAAAAAGACAAACAGACAAACAAAGGTCATCTTAGAGAATACAGATATCTGCATTTTTAAAGAGAGGTGATGTTCAAAGTTCATATGTCTTTTTACAGTGGAAAAGGAGAATGGTGAACTGCCAAGACAAGTTTTGCTTATAAGAGGTGATCTTTATAGCAGGTTTGCCTGTAGGTCTTTCTTTTTAAAAACATTCGTCACTAAATGAATAAAGTCAACAGTAGAATACCGCTGCACAAAAGTCATAAATTGATTGAGAGAAAACAGATCCGGGTTACAAACTAAAACCGAGGGAATCACACCAATTAAAAAAGGAAAACAACGAGACAACATACAAAAATAAACATTTCTGACTTGGTACAGGACTATTAAGAAAAAGAATGGTGGGTTGAACCTGTTTTTGTGGCTTGCCAAACCCTGCGCTTTATGGCAATGTTAAATATACCACTAAAATGACCACATTACATGACAACACTACAGTACAAATAAATGCAAGAACACCAAAGACAGAAAAATATATAAATAATAATATTACATCAATCTATAGATAAGATAACAATTGCCAATCTGTCAACATCCATCACTTTACTGGTCGTAGTATCATGAACTTTGTTCGACCGATCATTTGCCACTTTCTTCATTCCTCTGCATATCATATTGTCCATATTTTATCCATTACACATGTTATCATACATTTTGGTCATATTAAACTTGTTTAAATAAGTGTATTCCTGCAGAATCGTTGGTGAATCAGAAAGTCGTAGGCTTTTGTATAGATTTTTACATTCTTTGTCAATGAGTTTTAATACATCTTTTGGAACATTATAAATCCATTTCAATGATACCAAAAGGGAATTTGCAATGCGAGTTTCAAATCTACCATTGGATGAGCTGACTTTTCCTTGAGTATGAGTTATAAGCCAACTGTCAAATTTACTGGTATACCTTAAATTTAAGAACAAATATATTTTTTTAGCCATTATAACTGGATATGCAGCAAGACATTCATATTTTAGCAAAAAGATTTTCTCTTTCATCACGTGGTTTTCAATGTTAATGTTATTGTCCATCTTAAAACATAAACTCTGTGACTCATTTCCTACATGTTGATAGTCTATTTGCTCAGCCTTTTGACGAGAATATAGAATTGCCCTGGGATCTCTAACTAAATGGACAACCTTAAGTTCCGGAATTTTAGTAATAATTTTAGAAAGTTTATCACATGACATTCGTATTGTTTTGATGAGAATAGTCGATGAGTTTTTACAAAGCGCTTCAAGATTTGTTATACATTTTCCCTTTGTTGCTGAATCAAAGGCTACAGATGCATTTACTTGACGGTGTTTGTAGGACTGGTAACACTCATTTAAAATGGCGTATCCAGTGCCTTGGGCAAAGAACCAAAATGATTCTGAAATCTCAGCCGGAAGATGAGAAAAATTACACATAAACAGGTTTTGTAATACATCTGAAATTTTGTTCATGTTCTTGATCTCATCTTCTGAATTTCTGAAATTAAACAAAACGAAAGAAATAATTAATATGTTAACGAACAAATAAAACAGGTTAATTTCATATAAAAAATAGTGTTACGCCTTTTATACGGATTAAGGTGGTACCCAACACTTTCACTAAAATTAATTTGGCTCGTTTAATTTTCTTGAAATTTTGACAAAGTATTTACTTTGACCCTTTGACAAAAATATAAAAACTTTAAAAAATTTGAACCAACCGTTAAATCAGAAAAATTACACTGGTTATATAGCAGTTTGACAAACACTTATTTTTTATCATTGAGAAGCTTAATATTCCATTAACAACACAACGTCATTAAAACGTTTAGCTGATTTTACAGAGTTATCTCCCTGTACTGTTAGTTACCACCTTAAGGGACTGTATAATCTTTATGTTTCCGTCAAAAGCTGAGACTGTTTTATACATTAAGTCGTTGTTTTGTTTGTTTGAATTGTTTTTTATGTTTTTTCATGTCTGTGCGTTTTAGTTTTAGAAGTGGTATGGGTATTGCTAATTTTTTAATGACGTATAGTTACCAATAGTTGTTAGCATCTACGTCTTGTAGTCTTCGGGGATAGATGTCTTATTGGCAATCATACCACATCTTCTTGTGCATGCATTTTGACTCATCTCTGCATAAAATGTGTGAAACAAATAAAGACTCTTTTACTTTATAAATAACGTGATAAACGAAGAACGCTGTATGTCATTCCGTTCACCAAACAATGTCTCGGTTGGTGATATACCGAATATTGTCTGACTTCAAAATTTTACATTGAATAACCTTAATTAATGAGATATTAAATTCAAATTCAATTCAAATATTTATTGACATGAACAATAAGTTTGTGACAAATAATATAAACATACCCAAAGTACATTTCACAAACAAAATCATATGAAAAGATAAAACATAAAAAATTAAAAAAAAGCAAAACAATCTATCTATATGATATATAAATATAAATATAGATTCTACCACTGCATCGAGTGTGATACGACATTTATCCGCTCGAGACAGTTAAATTTTCAAATTTAAAACGCGAGGCTCGCCGAGCGTTTTAAAGTTTAAAATTTAACTGTCGAGAGTTGATAAATATCGTATTACACGAGATTTGGTGGTGGAATCTGTTTCTCTAGTGATTTTAAACAATACGCAGGCAAACTTATTCCTTCTTTGCGACTGATCTACAAAAAGATGTGTTCTTTCTATGTGACGTCATCAGGCATGGTCGCCTTTTTTCATGCCGTCACAATAGGAAACTCAGAAGAAAACAAGAAAATTCGACGTCACAATCGAATTTTAACCAATGAAGAACTGAGATCAAACGAACCACACGTTGATTATTTTTTTTATACAATGGGTGCAGAAAGGGTTAAATAGACGAAGAATTAGAGAAATATATTTATATAAATAAATCAAGAGTCCCCTGTCCTCAGTTCTAATGCCTGTTTAAGAAAAAAACATAAGCTTTCTACTTCTTTGGAGGTTGATAGGCAAAGAAGATATTTAATTTTTTCATTGTCTTGCCAGGACATAAAATCTGGCTATGTTAACTACATTTCCTATAAGGTTAATTTTCTTAGTTTAGATTTTTCTACAGTATAAAATAAATTGAGCTTCATCCTCCAGCGTATTACAGGATGTGCATAGTCTTAGTTCTCTAGGTATTTTTAAATGTCTTTCTTTTTCTATCATTAAATGTCTTCCTTTTTCTATCATTAAATTATGGTCGTTAATTCTCATTTTTGTTATGTTACTTCTCTTTTCAAAAGATTTAAGTTTAAGTAACTTTCCATTTCTAAATTTTGCTTTAAACTTTTATATAATTACAATTTACTTTTTTATCTATTTTTTCAATTTGTTTTTCAAATATATATTTGTAGAAATTTAAGAATTTGTGTTTTAAGATTTTTCTTTAACAACTTTGAGTATTTTTTTCTTTTGTATGCTTCAAGAATGGATACGTCCATGTTTACATCTTTCAAAATATTTTTAACATATATAAACAAGGTAAAGCAACCCGATCCAACTAAACTTTTAGAAAGTAAAAAGGATTTAAATAATAATGGATTAATTTCAGAATTTAAAGTAAAGTATGCTTGGAGTTTTTATATGCATCTCTAGCGAAAATCTCCCTAGCTCTGTTTTCACAGCTATGTTTCAGGAAGATTTTCTTGTTCCGAGGATAAAATTACAGAAATACAAATGTAATTTTTTTAATCATGATTTATCAGTAAAATTAATTCGCTATTGGTTTTACTATAGAGTCAAAAAGACTGCGAGCTGCTTTAACTGGCAGATTATTTACAGAACCATTATAAGTTTTAATGGCGAACATCACTTTCCTTGCTTTATTTACTAGCTCTTCAGAGCTATGCATTTCCATTTGTTTTTTACAAGTATTCCAAGAAATGAATACTCAGAGACATTTGACAAATTTTCAATTTTATAGTTTGTAAAAGATGTTTCCACTTTTTTTTTTATTATTTTAAAGAACATCAGTGTTATTAAGGATGTATTCTTCTGAAATTTCAGTCTCGTTCAGTCTCGTTGAAATCTCGTTCTGGAATTATTTCTAAAAAATCTAATACAAGTGAAAAAATGTTATAATCAAACTTAACTCTGTGAAAAATTAAGTATTTCCAATGGGAAGTTTTTGAGTAATCAATTTTTCAAATTTTATTACCAATCAAGTCAGTCTTTTTAGCCAAAATTTTGACAAAATGGGTGAGGGATACAAAAAATTATTTTACCAGAAACATGTACATCCCACATCCCTTTTTTCTTTTCAAATTTCTTAGATACGTATTTTTTCAATCATTTATAACAAAGAAGTTGAAAAAATATGCAAGTTGTACTTAAAACAGAGAAAAAATAAAAAATTGACAAATTGGAAAACATGGTTAATTTGACACAAAAAAGCATCAAAATATGATAAAACTTTCTTATATTAACACCTACCTATAATTTTTTTTAATTCACATGTATTCAGATTAGTCCCCTTCATCTTTGTTGAAAGTATGACAAAAAGTTTAATGGTGGAAATGTGATTTTTTTCATGATTTTAGCCAAAAATAGGTAAAAATTGATGAAAAATGGGAAAATCATCAAAATTGGGTACTTTCAAAGGGCCATAGCAAAAAAAAGTGCACCACCATATGATTTTTTCTCACCAATTATTTTTTAACAGTCTTATAAACAAAAAACAAAAAACAGGTTTAGAAATACATCCACTATTTTCTACATAAGAAAATGCCTGTACCAAGTCAGGAATATGACAGTTGTTATCCTTTCGTTTGATGTGTTTATACTTTTGATTTTGCCACTTGCCGTTATCAATATTTTTGTGATTTTACTTTTTTGGACAGGCTAGTGATATCGTAGTACTAAGACAACCCGAACAACGAGGCCTAACATAGATAAAGGCAGATGTGGTGTGAGTGCCAATGAGACAACTCTCCATACAAATAACAATTTAAAAAAGTAAACCATTATAGGTTAAAGTACGGCCTTCAACACGGAGCCTTGGCTCACACCGAACAACAAGCTATAAAGGGCCCCAAAATTACTAGTATAAAACCATTCAAACGGGAAAACCAACGGTCTAATCTATATAAACAAAACGAGAAACGAGAAACACGTATATATTACATAAACAAACGACAACTACTGTACATCAGGGCCCAGTTTCACGAAGCTGTCTTAGGACTAAGACATGTCTTAGGATGGTCTTACAACATATCTTAGTCCTAAGTGGGTTTCACAAAGCGGTCCTAAATTAGGACATCTCTTAAAGTTGGTCATAAAGTTAGGACAACGCGAGAGGTGTCTTATGACGGTCTTAGGATAGTTATACGTTTATTTATATAAATTACACTCATTTTTTATATTAATTTTGAAAAAAAATATCTTATTATTATCTAATTATCTATTCTCCTGTTCCTGCTTAAAACATATACATTGACGGATTATCAGGATTTGTCAACAATGAAAATTCGATGTATTGATATAAAAATGGCACGATTTTATCTCTTTACCTTTTATAACCAATAAAGTCGAAATTGAATTCAACTCACTTGTACCAAAACAATGTCATAATTTTATATTCTTTTTTCTTAATTTTGCATTGAAAATTTCATATTTATATTGATGTATTGTTTAAAGATAATTTATATTGATGTATTGTTTAAAGATAATTTATATATAAATTACTTTTATTTTTTTATATTTATTTTTTATGTCATTATATTAATCAATACGTTTAGAATAATTTATGGTATTAAGACATACTACATTTACATGATTTTTTTCCGTAGATCAATTTTATATTTGAAAATTTAAAGAACTTGCGACAGGTTTAGGATGTCTTAGCTAAGATGATCCTAAGACAGCTTCGAGACGAGGTCTGAGATATGTCCTAGGATAGTCATAAGAGGATCATAAGACATGACCTAAGATATGTCTTATGACATGTCTTAGGATAGCTTCGTGAAACCGGCCCCAGATTCCTACATGTAATGAAAAATAACAGTAAAATCATGAATATAAACATATCCATATTTTAGCATCTAATAAGATTATATAGTTATAGAAAATATGATTAAACTTCTAAACTTTCAAATAAAGAATAATAAAAGTTGTGTACCTGCATATTGCATCCCAAGTATAATATGTGGCGTTTCTTTTCATGCCGTGACATATATTCCAAAATGGTTCGAAAATTAGGAAGACACCTTTACTTTGACCAATCAAATCTGATGTAAATGTCGACCCACTGCGCATGTAGGAAACTATGAGTATCTTATTAACCCTAGATACCTCTAAAACGAAAAAAAAAAAAGGAAAAATTTAGTTGAAAAAGACTCAAAATTCAAAGTATATCCAATTTCTAAAAAAAAACTAACGCATCCGTTAAGTTTGGTGAGTTGTGTCAATTCGCAGTTGCGGCCAGTTGTACAGAAATGCGAGGCTTTGCATATAGCTATAGAGATCGTCATCTTTCAGCACGTTTATGCCTCCTTAAAACTTCTCTACTTGTCTGTTACAAGACAGACTTATATGTGCACCACGTCCGTCAAATAAGATTAACGCTTCATTCATTTCATCAGAAACGCACAAACTTAAACATTTAAAAGCCAGGAACCTGTGAATACAGTGAAGCGTGATGAGCTATTTGATCGAACATACTAATTTGTTTTCAAGTGGCAGTCTTAATTTTCCAATTTAACTATAAACCAAGTTTAATCCGCCATTTTCTACTTAAAAAATACCTATACCAAGTAAGAAATATGAACAGTTGTTATCCACTTGTTTTATGTGTTTGAGCTTTAAATATTGACATTTGATTAGAAAGATTCCGTTATTTCAGTATTTTTGTTATTTTACCTTTTTCTCAACTGTGCGGCAACCGACTGTATATCTTTGACGCCGCAATCGTTTGGCAAAGAAAAGTCAAACATGGTAATAGCGATATTTTGGACTAACTTACCATTGGAATTAATTAATTTTTCCTTTTGGGTGGTCCTTGGCTTTGATATCGAACTAACTCTACTCTTATGCTCTGGAGGTTCCCACACATTCTTATTCTTCAAGTTATATTCTCCTGCAAATCATCGATTGCTACTGAATAGAACATCGCCACATTATGTATGTATGTGCTGGTCCCAATAGTTACCAAAGGTACCAGGATTATAATTTTATACGCCAGACGCGCGTTTCGTCTACATAAGACTCATCAGTGACGCTCAGATCAAAAAAGTTAAAAAGCCAAACAAATACAAAGTTCCCAAGTCAGAAGCCTGTAATTCTGTGGTTGTCGTTTGATTATGTGTATCATATTTGTTTTTCGTTTATTTTTTTAACATAAATAAGGCCGTTAGTTTCCTCGTTTGGATTGGGTTGCATTGTCATTTCGGGGCCTTTTATAGGTGACTATACGGTATGGGCTTTGGTCATTGTTGAAGGCTGTATCTTCTTTAAGTTTTCCAGTTTTCCATCTGATTAAAGATGAATAATAACTGGTGCGTACGTGGCCTATTTATTTAAAACTAGTTAATATTTTAATTATATATACAAAACGGTGCAGAGAACAGATGTAGTGATTAAAACTGTACAGGAAATGAAGCTATTTAAATGATAGTGGAGAGAACAGCACATGTAAGCTGCTCTCTGAAAGAATCGACTGTCTGTGTATTTACAACTGTAGTTGGAAAAAGATTCCATTGCGTTATTGTGTATGGGAAAAATGAAAATCTGTACGAGTCTCTGATGTATAAATTTGTCTGAAGGTGTGAGAATGATGTTTTATGGTTCTTTAGTCTGCTGGAATGAGATTTGTGCTAGATGGTATAGCAACAAGATGATGTGTGATCTTGTACATCATAACCAGACGTGCACGCAGTCTGCGTTGTGTTAATTGAGGCCAGTTGAGTGTGATCAGCATGTTTGATACACTGCTAATGTTATGAATCAAACCATGTATTTGGTTTTCATGTTATATTTGTTATTCTCGTGGTGTTTTGTCTGATGCTTGGTCCGTTTCTGTGTGTGTTACGTTTCGGTGTTATGTCGTTGTTCTCCTCTTATATTTAATGCGTTTCCCTCGGTTTTAGTTTGTTACCCGATTTTGTTTTTTGTCCCTGATTTATGAGTTTTGAACAGCGGTATACTACTGTTGCCTTTATTTATGATACCGGTTGCAGGCATACCGAGCAGCTCCTTTGGACCTTCTCTATCTTCGAGATATATTCTGAAGTGTGGAGGTCCCAAACCGAGCAAGAGTACTCGAGTTTGGGACGGACAAGTGCTTGGTATGCCTGGCTCTTAATGTTTTGATTTGATGTTTTCAGGCTTCTTCAAAGGAATGCGAGTGTTTTGTTGGCTTTCGAGATATTGTCATCTATGTGTTTGTCCCATTTTAGGTTTGATTGTAATGTTATGTCTAAGTACATAGCAGATGTAACAGTTTCTACAATATGATTGTGAAGAGTGTAATTGTGTTGTAAAGGTTGACGTTTGTGTAATTGTGTTGTAAAGGTTGACGTTTGTGTAGTTGTGACAGAGAGAACGTTACACTTGTCTGGGTGGAATGCCATCAGCCAGTCCTCTTCCGATTCTGTAGCTGCATCAATATCAGCTTGCAGTTTTAGGCAGTCACTCTGGGATTTTAGTGGCATGTATATGGTACTGTCATCAGCAAATGATTTTAGTTTGCTATGTGTATGGTAGTCTGGAAGGTCGTTAATATAGGCCAAGAATAAGACTGGACATAAGACAGTTCCTTGGGGAACCCCAGAGGTGAATGGGACTGTGCTTAATGATTTTCCATCCATAACACTTGTCTGAGTACGATCGTAAAGAAATGCAAGGATCCAGTTTAATGTATTTCCATGAATGTCAAAATAATGTAATTTGTATAGTAAGTGACGATGCGGAACTTTATCAAAGGCCTTCGCAAAGGCCATTATTACAAGATCTGTTTGTGTATTTTTATTGTTTGTGGATTGAAGTTCTTGGATAAAGGAGAGAAGTTGTGTCTCGCAAGATCTAGAGCGCCGAAAGCCATGTTGGAGGTCGTACAAGATGTTATTTGTTTCGAGATGTTTCATAATATGTGATGTTACTATGTGTTCCATTAACTTGCAGCAAATACAAGTGGATGAGATAGGTTTATAATTGACCGGTTTATGTTTTTCCCCTTTTTTATATGCTGGTGCGACTCTAGCATGTTTCCAATCGTTAGGTGTAATACCAATGTTATAAGATTTTTTGAAAATTTGGCATAGAATTGGTCCAATTTGTGTCTGCATTTCTTTGAGTAAGCGGTCACTGATGTTATCTGGGCCGATGGCTTTATGAGAGTTGATCTTATTTAAGAGATTTTCAATCCCGTTAGATGTAATATATAATTCACTGATTTCAGGATGTAAACTGCATGATCCCTTTGTTTGGTATAGGGTCATTTGTTACTGGGGTAAATACAGATTGGAATTGTTCGTTTAAAAGATTTACTTTCTTTGTAGCGTCTGTAATGATGTTTCCGTCTTTCTATATTGCAGAGATGCCAGATTTGTCAGTTCTTATTGGCTTGATGTATTGGAAAAGCTTTTTATATTTGCTATAATTTTGTGCTTGAATATCTGGTTCATTGATGGTAAGATCACAGATTAGTTTTTCGATGTATTCCCAGTAGGCTTTTCTTTGTTCTTTTTGTATCTCAGCTTTCATCTTTTTATCATTCTGTGTTAGAAATTTTAATGTGACCTATAGTTGTTAATTTCTGTGTCATTTGGTCTCTTGTGGAGAGTTGTCTCTTTGGAAATCCGACATACCAAATCTTCTTTTTTTTTTTATATATTTTCATTATATTTATAAATCGATTGAAAATAATTTCCAGTTATTGTGGCTTACTTGTGAGATGATTTCTCATGATTCTTTCATCCGGCGTTTCTGCCTTTATCACTGTTGCGAAACGCAAATGGTCTACAAAAGATAAATAGATTTGAGAAATTAAACATGCGAGCTGTAGGAATAGATTAATTGAAAAGAGTGTCATTTTTCAATTATCTTCTATATTTTAATATAGTTATCCGCTGTTGCCATTTTATTTCACTTTAAAAGTTAACGGCTAGATTATGATTGTTTAAATAACAGTCTGGAATTCATGGCAAGCCATAACTCTACAATGTTATGGTAACCCATAACCTTTCAATGTTTTGAGATATCAATACATTATCCTCTTTCATTTTAGTATGGTTACGTTCTCATTATCGCATATGACGCGTAGCCTTTCAATGCTATAAAATGTATCTAATTCATAAAATGATCAGATTGATTGATCGGTTAGTTTCACCCCATATCCAACGAATAGATTTTACATCACGGAATTGTGGATCCTCAATGCTCTTCAACTTTGTACTTGTTTGGCTTCATAACTATTTTGATATGAGCGTCACTGATGATTCTTATGTAGACCAAACGTGCGTCTGGCGTACTAAATTATAATCCTGGTACCTATTTACATCACGTTGAACGTGATCAGAAACACAATATAATTGTTCTGTACCATATGAGTATTTAGACCATACGCGTATGTGTATACTCAGGTGGTCCAGCCATACTCTTATGGTCTGACAGACCACATGAGGGAGTGGGGAGGGAAAAGGGGGGGGGGGGGGTAGGAGGGTCCTGATCCCGAAATCCCGGGCTTAAAAACATGAAATCCCGAGGTCCCGAATATAAAAAAAATGAAATCCCGAAAACCCGAAATTCGAAAAAAGAATTCCCGGATCCCAAAAGGGTCAATCCCAAAATCCCGAGCTTGAAAACACCGGCCAATCCCGACGTCCTGAAAAAAGGTTCTGCCCCTCCTCTTAATACTCATATGGTCCTGAGCATAATCAAAGTTCTGGAATAAGTTAAAATTGTGAAACTTCCTGATTATAAACTGTATTAGCATATTTGAACATGTGACATACTTTTTTCATTTTAAAATCTATTTAGGATTTTATAGAATAGTAAAAACGTTAAACAATCCATTTCGTTGCAAGAAATCTCTGTATATTATGTTTATATAATCCCGATAGAGTTAAATATAAGTATTAAATATAGACTTTATGTTGGCCTTTCGTGTCCCCAATACAAGTGAATGAAGTTAACTTAGGAGCGCTCTGATTTGATGTTAGGGTGCAATATCTTTTATCTTTTTAATCTTATTTAAGAATCACCAAGGAACTATACAAGTCCTCGGAATAAATAACTGCAGTGTGTAAATTTACAATATTAATTTTTCAAATCCAATGAAATTTTTTAACAGATTAATTCGAAAAGGGCTTTCAAATTTTCACAGAAGTCAACACTTCGGTGTTGACATGAATATCAATTATGTGGTCATTTTTATAAATTTTCTGTGTGCACAACTTTGAATTTTTCGAAAAACTAAGGATTTCATTATCCCAGGCATAGATTACCTTAGCCGTATTTGGTACAACTTTTTGGAATTTTGGATCCTCAATGCTCTTCAACTTTGTAATTGTTTGGCTTTTTAAATATTTTGATAAGAGCGTCACTGATGAGTCTTATGCGTACTAAATTATAATCCTGGTACCTTTGATTAACTATGATACATTTGAGGCAAAATTATGATGGGTATGGCGGATACCATAAAAAAAGTTCTGTTGAAAATGGTCATGATACATTTGACTTTTACTTCTTACACAGAATTATTTAATTTGGGATGTAACGCGTCTTCTGATTGGCTGACATCGTTTTGTTTATCAGCCCATAGACATAATTTTGCGATGTGGCTGTGACGTCATCAACGTTTTTTTCATGATTAACACCGAATTAAAATGGAATAAAGAATTAAATTATACACAAGAAATGAATGCAATATTTTTTCTGTCTATTCGAAAAAACTTTAAAAAAATGTGGTGCACACTTTAAAATAACCTGCTACACATTTTTTCTGTTATATCTTAATAGACAGAAAAAATATTACAGTCATTCCTTATATAATAAAGTTCTAATATGATTTACATAATTGTTCTGTCCGGGATTTTATTATAAAAGTGTTCGATTTAGAAAATGTTAGTATTGCCTCCTCTGAAAGAATATATATCATATATACTTCTGTTATCACAATAATGTAATATAAATAAATACTATTTTTTTTTTAAATCTTGAACATATAATTATTTTGCAATAGCACTCACGATACAGTGTTATCACTAAAGAAAACATATATACCTTTATACATTCGATATCCAATAAATAATAATACTGTTAAAAGAAGAACATATAGAGATTTCCGTATTTCAGCAAGAATTGGTTTCCTCGGCCACATTTTTTGTTTGATGAAATGTGATTGGTAACATCTTGTATCAGCGAGAGAAAAATATAATCAGATGTTTATATAAATGATTTTTTAATTAGCTATCAAGATGGGTATATCTAATATCAATAATTTTTCTTACACATATGTTTTGGTGTATTTCAGCTTTTTCAATTTTCTTTCAAAGATAAATCCATTTCATTCCGGTTGTATATTTACATTTGTACTTCATTTGTTCAATATCTATATCACGGCCGACAACTCGCTAACCGGTTAGCCGAGTGTCGGCCGTGTATATGAATATATTTTAAAAGAAAATTCCGGATCTGGACATCTGCGTCGCTGTGTATGTTTACTTTATTTCCTTCTGATCGAAGATTTTGCAAGTAGCAATTTTTGTACAATAATAATATTTACATATTGATCAAGACATTAGAGTAATTGAATGATTTAAATGTCACATATTAGTTAGAGTGATTGAAACAGTTGAATGTCACTTTGAAGTAAATGGTAATATTTCTGAAGGTAAAAAAAACGCTACACATTCGATGAACATGTTATACAAGTTTTTGAGAAAAAAAATACTGTTATCATCATCCAGATCATATTCCGTATAACACGACAAAAGTGTTGCTGTAAATGTGGATGACGTAAGATTGTCTAGATAAACACTGAACACAGTCGGATTAATACGTCCTTCCAAAATTTCGCTCTTAAGGATGTACTTAGGTGAGGTTTAGGAATTTGTGTCAAATGTTGGACTCTTTGGTGTTTTTCCATACAATACAATGTAAAATATTTTGCCCCATAACACCTATTTAATGAAAGGTCATTTACCAATTTTTTAGAAGATTCTTGATTTTCATTTCTTTTGTTTTGAGACCCAAATAATACCAATGTAAATATAAGGTAAAAGTCTGAGTTAGCCTTTTCCCGCCATATTTAAAATCTCAAATATCTCGAAAAGGAGGTCCATGTCTTATCAATATATAATTCCAACATGCTTGGTTGATGTTTCTACTGGAATGTCCGCTCCGTAAAGTTTCAATGGTTGACTGATGGTAGCACATTTTGAAGAACAAAAGTTCAGTACTTCGCCTTTTGCTGATGAAAATTGGAATCCCACAGCTTCACTATATGTTTGACAAATGTTTATTAAAGTTTTCATACCTTATGAAGTTGAAGATACATTTGTAGATTAATACTTACACGAAGATTGAATAGCATACTTCCGTAAGGACCTTCGTCTATTTGTCTAAGAAGATCTGAATGAACACTAGATAAACAAGAATGTGTTCCAAGTACACGGATGCCCCATGCGCACTATCATTTTCTATGTTTAATGGACCATGAAAATTGGGGAAAATCTCTAATTTGGCATTAGAATTAGAAAGATCATATCATAGGGAACATGTGTACTAAGTTTCAAATTGATTGGATTTCAACTTCATCAAAAACTACCTCGACCAAAAACTTTAACCTGAAAGCGGGACGAACGGCCGAACGGACGGATTGACAGTGAGATGACCAATGATAATCTGTTTATCGCTATTTTACCTATGACAAAGTTGTCAATTTCATTTCAATTTCGTTAGCAACGCCACATGCCTGCTTAGTTTCTAGCGATAATTTTCATCTCAAGCGAGTAGCATGATATCAAAATATATCACCAAAAAAGATCAAAGGAAAAATGCAAAAAATAGCGATAATCTATAATTACAGCTTTTTATTTCACAGGGTTGATCAAGCTGCTGTCGAAACTGAATACAGATTGGAAATAAGTCACCCAATCGTCACGTATTTCGTCTAAAGAAATAAGTTGAATACCGCTAATATTTAATTGTTGACAATGCGATAATTTTTCGCCACTTTTTATCACAGACCATACAAAACGTTGATCACATTCAGCAGATTCTTCAATTTTACGATTTATTTCACTGATGTATGCACCTTTCATATGCTACGGCAAAGAATTATCGGTTTTTGCACCTTTCTGTACTGCTTTAGTCCATAATATACGCTCATGATCAGTAAGATCGTCGTCTTTAGATACATAGAGTGTATTGTCCGATAGGGCAAACGAACATCTAATTGGTTTATGGTCTGAAACGTTAAACATATGATCACCAAAATTGTCTGTGTGCAATGAGTGTTGTAAAATTTAAAACTTTAGACAAACCGGAAGTAGTTGCACTGCAGATCAAGAAACTGCTTACAGGTTACAATACACCATTAGATTTTATGGGCGCAACATGGTGTTCAGAATTAAGAGTATGGCGAATCCTGATTGGTCGATATGTGCTCCCGTTATTTTTTATTTTAAGAGACTTCGTGCACTCTGCTTTATACAAAACGCAAAATAAAAATTATTCCGTAGCCCTAAAGGCACTGAGATGACTTTTCAACGCTAGGACAAGACCCGTATTTTTAAGGGCAAAATTGATAGGCATGGGAGATAAGTACAAAATACGCTAAGAAAAGCAACGCGACCCTATATTTTTTAAACCAAAAAATACTGTCCTAATAACTTTTCTTTGATTCTAGCAAGGTTTCGTTAAGAAAATCAACTTTCTAAAGTCTGTATCTCGAAAAAGGCTACCATTGTCGCCTATGGGGAAATTAATTGTTTATTTCAATCTACACGCTACAGCACAGCATTTTCAAGATACAGACCTATTATAAAAATCATTCCTTTATATAGAAGTCTTTAATACTTTGACGAAATTTTGAATTGATTGAAAAACATTGGGTTTATGTTGTGTATTCTAGAATCTGTGTATTGTGTGATTATCTAAATATGTTTTTTTTGTTTTTTTCATTTGTTTTTTTCATTAGGTATTTATCTCAAATTGTATGATATTTTATTTATTGTGTAAATACTTACTATAAGTTAATACGTCTGACGCGCATTTCGTCTACATAAGACTTATCAGTGACGTTCAGATCAAAATAGTTATAAAGCCAAACAAGTACAAAGTTGAAGAGCATTGAGGACCCAAAATTCCAAAAAGTTGTGCCAAATACGGCTAAGTTAATCTATTCCTGGAATAAGAAATTCGTTAGTTTTAAAAAAATTCAAGTGTTGTAACAAAGTATAAAAATCTTTGCATTAATTGTACCATTTGGAACCCTTGGCTAATAATTCCCTTTTAAGCAGCAACTCGAAATCAATGATATCACGTTCACATATATGATATTATCAGATTAATACATGGCATTTCTCATATCGCATGTATTTTCAGCCCTAGGTTCAATATCAGCCCAAGAGCCGCATTGCTCGAGGGCTGATATTGACCGAGGGCTGATAATACATGCGATATGAAAAATAACATGTTATGATCTTTTTATCATATGCTTCAACAATGCAGAAAAATAACAGATTCATTTATTGATCCTTTTACGTGGTTCTCAAATAGAAGTCCAAAGAGTGAAAAGTTCACGGACGTCGGACCCCAAATTTAGTACATTCGATATGAATCTTTCTACCATATGCCTCAACAGAGAAGGAAAGCATTTTAATATGGACGAATCGACAAAAAAATAATTCAACAATATACTTAATGAATACTGTTTGGAAAAGTCAACTTTTTCAAAGTAACTTTCTAAATTATGTTTGAAACTTTTAAAAACGCATTTATTTAAAATTTGCTTGTTTTTGTTGGTTTTTTTTAAAAAAATTTATTATTATTTTACACAATATACTTTTCAGTATCCAAATAATTGTTTTGTACACTACTTTGTAATGTTTTTCACTGAAAACGTTGCATTGAGGTGTATTTTCTGGAATATGCCGAGTATCACCGGAATGCCATGCGATAACGTTACGGAAAGGCATGTGATAACAATCGAAGCATGTGATAAACTTTTCATATCAGCCCGCTAAGCACCAATTCGAAAAATATGGAATTTACGTAAATTTAATGCTATTATTATACAGTAAAACATAGTTATGTTATTTAGTCTAAGTATATGATAATAAAAAATATGTGATAACGTATCAACTATGATATATTTACTCCATGTGAATAAGCTGCTCAATTACTACTACAAAATCATGGAACGTTCACAATTCATTGTCAATCAAACAATTAAAATTCTTCTTGTGTGGTAAAGTTAAGTTTTCAAAAGACCCTCATTGTCAATTTTTAGACCTTTATCTTGACCATAACACCGTTCGTCAAAGATATTAAGTTTGATTGTTTAGCGCTAGCTTATTTGCAATCAACTTTCAAGCGTTTTCAACCAGCACAAACTATTTTCAAGCAGAACAAACGTGGTGCTTTACGCATCTTACCAGTTAATATTCAATTAACGTTATTGCAACGATGACAGATTTTGTCATGTTATTGCCATTTTGTCCAGTCTTTATCCACGCTCACGTTTTTGCTGACATAGTAGCAGTTAAGATCATATCTATTATATATAATGACCTCTTAGCAGCCATTTTCATGCCAATGCCATCAAACATATTTACCGACAAAGAAGCAGCGAAGATCATACCAGAGTCAACTAGAGATCATTCCGGTATGAACAAAATATATTTCCGGACAAAAAAAAGCCAGGAAAATTCATGCAAGTGCAAACTACACATATTTCCCGAAGATGCGTAATTCATGCCACTGTTTACTTAACATATTGTTTATCATCTTAACAACGTGTTTTATTGTTCTTTCATTTGTCTCTGTTCTATTATCAATATTACTTTTACTGTTGGATTGTTTTATGTAATATCCATTTAACGTTGCTCGGTACTTAAACATCCCGTCAATGTGTTTGTATTGTCTTTCATTTTTTGCTGGTGTGTTTTGTATATGCGACCATTTGTATTTCTTTGGTTCTTATAACGTGACTGTACTTTAAAAGATCCCGCCAGTATGATATTGTTCTATTTTATGTCATTATGATATATTTCTATAATGAATTACAAAATACGTTGAACCACAAACGTCAAAATTATTCAATCGCGTAGTGGAATGAACTATGTGTGGATTCTTATAAATTCTACATAACTTTTTGACTATTTTAAATCTCGGTCTGCTTCTGAAATTAATTCTTACATACTTTTGATTTTTGAACCCTGTATGCTAACATTGTCTATTTGAAATTTTAAAATTGTTTGTATATACATTGAACGACAAATATATGTGACGTATAAATTTTTCTGACGTCAGAAATGTCTTTGTAGATACATGTTTTTGTGTTCTGTTAAATTGTTCCCTTTTAAAATTGTTACACGATGATGACTGCATACCCATATTTTGGCTATTTTATCTATTGTCTGTAATGTGGTGTTCGTCTCGGGAAAGACTATTTCCCCTGAAAAAACCAGACCTGGACTTTATATGTGATAAGGACTAAAAGCTCAATTACTGTACTTACCTCTTACTCGGGCGTTTACTGTTTCTTCTATTAACGTCTATCGCTATCGATGACCATTAGCAAAGAGGGCGCTGCAGGTGCGTTTAAACCCTTCAAATCTAGTCCTGGAAGCTCACTGTTCTTGCCAAGAACTTTTCCAATAATTTTCACCCCTTTTTCTCTAATCTTCAAAAAAGTAACCCCTTTTTTCTCTAATCTTCAAAAATTAACGCTTTTTATCTTCAATTTTTTTGCCCGTTATTCTCTAATCATTTAACCCCATCCAAATCCTCATCACTGACTAGAATTTTGTTGTCCAACCCAAAATTGTCCTAATTCTTGATTGCATATATATCTTAAAAATACAATAAACAAAAGCTACTTCAAATAATCAAAATGTACAAAGATCTCTATTTCTGCCAGTTCATTAATCTCTCCTCGAATTTCCAATTAATCTAAACTACATTCTATTCCCCTAATATTGAAGCACATGTTCCAGCATGGAACAAAAAGTGAAAACCATGACCACAAAAAACCAAAGTATACACCAATACCGTTCTTCAATATGGCGATATGTAAAAATGTCCAACACTAATCTACTATTTTCCAATTTATACACTGGGCCTAGTTTTCAAGTCCTATGGAGTACATCGTACAGCTTCCAGAAAGGAAGCGGAGGCTAAAGCCAAAAACCAAAGTCCGTCACAGTCACTTTCTCTTGGTGGCTCATTTTAAGGTGACACTGAGTTCTGCCATCAATGGCAGCAACTCAATCCTTACGGACTGGATGAGTTCTGTTCCTAGATAGGTCAGCACTTCCTCCTGATCCTCCAGGTCGAACAACTCCCTTGCTTGGGTCACAGCGCTAGTGACCGACGTCACTGTGAATAGCTTCCTGGTGTTTTGGAACTGCAGAACCACCAAGGATTCCCTGCACGTGGTTGTTGCCACTGCCACTGGCTCCTCCACTGGTGGGGTGACCCTCTTTCCTCCTCCTGGGGTGCTGGCTGCACCTCTGGAGTAACTGGCGGTGCAGCTTCCACCTCAGCACTGGCCTGAACAGAAGGCTTCACGACTGGGACACTGGGTGTGGACTGAGCCACATGGCAGAATCTCCAGTTTGTCTGACATAAGATCTCATACGAGGGACCATTCATTCTCTGGTACTCGTCCAGAGCGACGCAGGCTCTATGTGCCGGACTTAGGAAGCGCAGGACAGATAGTATGACCCTCCAGTATAAGATGGGCTGACAATGGGATGTAATGAGTACACACTAAACCTCTTCCACTTCAGTTCTGAGCAAACAGCCCTCAGGGGTGGCATGCCCAGGCCTTGAATCTTACATCCCCTGGGGATCACCGCTCTCTGCTATAGCCAGGAGACGAACTCGACAGAGTTTACGTCTTCTCTCCCTGTGAGCCATCTGGCTAACAGTATAACTGTTAAGAATTGCACATGAGGTTTTCCCACTACCGCTCTCCATGTACACGACGTCACCGTTGTTGTGACGTTAGCTTTTCAGAGTTCAATACAAGTATCATTGCAAGCAGACGTTCTTATTTACTAAGCCTTAATTTGTGTCCGAAACAACCACTCTACGATAATAACCATATGGCCACGGAACCGGTGTAATTATTGGTTCATCATAACTTCCCTGTTATAATTCGACTCAAACATCGGGTATAAATTGTCGGCCAAATCGTGCTCACGTAGATGCCTGGTGATGACAGGGCACTCTGGCACTGGACAGGCTACATCCCTGTTACTCACCCTCCAGGTCCTCTCCTTGAAGCTGCTGTAAGGGCCCGTCCATACCTGAGACTCCCTGCCCTTCCATGCTGCAGGGATATCCCTCTTGAATGCCATAGTGTCAGTGCTGACAGGCACTGGAGCTGACTGCTCCTAAATGTGGGCTACAGGCACTTCCTCCTGAGCCGCTGGCACTTCTTCCTGATATATTCCCTCCTCAGTTGCCTCTGTCTCCTCTGGAGTAACCAGTGCCTCCTCTGGAATGGCAAGTGTCTCCATGCCGTGAAGCAGAACAGGTACCTCGTGTTCTCCAGAGACACTTACCTCTTCTGCAGAGCTGGCTGCTCCTGGAACTGACTGCTCCACAGCCTCGACCGCTGGCTCCTGTGGCATCTTATCCTTTGCCACGACAGAGTTTTCTGTGTCTTTTACCACAGACTCCCTCTTAGCCAAAACTTTATGGGTCCCATCCAGTAAGGACACATCAAAGGGTTGAATACCCACTCCCTAATGGCAGTCACCATGAGAACTTCTCTTCTCATCACTTCCCTCGCTTGAGCACGACCTAAAGGACTCTGTATCAGATATTCTGAAAAATACTAAAAACGAAAACAAACATTAGACAACCTGATAATTTACCTAAAATTATCCTAGCATAGCAGCAGCAAATATCATGCCAGTGCCAACAAAAGTTATATCCTAGCATAGCAGCAGAAAATATTATGCCAGTGTCAACAAAAGTTATCTTCTAGCATAGCAACAACAAATATCATACCACTGCCAACAAAAGTCATATCCTAGTATAGCAGCAGAAAATATGCCAGTGTCAACAAAAGTTATTTTCTAGCATAGCAGCAGCAAATATCATCATGCAAGTGTCAATAAAAGTTATATCCTAGCATAGCAGCAGCAAATACCATGCCAGTGTCAACAAAAGTTATACTTAGCATAGCAGCAGAAATATCATACCAGTGCTAGTGTCAACATTTTTTCCCTTGACATAGCAACAGCAGCAAATATCACGCCAGTGACAATACAAAGTTGTATCCTAGCAAAGCAGTAGCAAATATCATAAAAGTGTCAACAAAAGTATATTCTAGCATAACAGAAGCAAATATCTTGCCAGTGCCAACAAACGTTATTTCTTCGCATAGCAGCAGCAAATATCATGCCAGTGCCAACTAAAGTTATATCCTGGCATAGCAGCAGCACATATCTTGCCAGTGCCAACAAAAGTTATTTCTTAGCATAGCAGCAGCAAATATTATGCCAGTGTCAACAAAAGTTATATCCTAGCATAGCAGCAGAAAATATCATGCCAGTGTCAACAAAAGCTATTTCTTAGCATAGCAGCAGCAAATATCATGCCAGTGCCAACAAAAGTTATTTCTTAGCATAGCATCAGAAAATATCATGCCAGTGTCGACAAAAGTTATATCCTAGCATAGCAGCAGCAAATTTCTTGCCTGTGCCAACAGAAGTTATTTCTTAGCATAGCAGCAGCAAATATCAGGCCAGTGTCAACAAAAATTATATCCTAGCATAGCAGCAGCAAATATCATGCCAGTGACAATAAAAAGTTATATCCTAGCAAAGCAGCAGCAAATATCATGCCAGTGTCAACAAAAGTTATATCCTAGCAAAGCAGCAGCAAATATCTTGCAAGTGTCAACACAAGTTATTTCTTAGCATAGCAGCAGCAAATATCCTGCCTCTGTCAACAAAAGTTATATCCTAGCATAGCAGCAGCAAATATCATGCCAGTGACAATAAAATGTTAAATCCTAGCAAAGCAGCAGCAAATATCATACCAGTGTCAACAAAAGTTATATCCTAGCATAGCAGCAGCAAATATCATGCCACTGTCAACAAAAGTTATATCCTAGCATAGCAGCCGCAAATACTATGTCAGTGCCAACAAAAAATATATCCTAGCATAGCAGCTGCAAATACCATGCCAGTACCAACAAAAGTTATATCCTAGCATAGCAGCAGCAAATATCTTGCCAGTGTCAACAAAAGTTATTTTCCTAGCATAGCAGCAGCAAATATCATGCCACTGTCAACAAAAGTTAAATCCTAGCATAGCAGCAGCAAATATATTGCCAGTGCCAACACAAGTTATTTCTTAGCATAGCAGCAGAAAATATCATGCCACTGTCAACAAAAGTTATATCCTAGCATAGCAGCAGCAAATATCTTGTCAGTGCAAACAAAAGTTATTTCTTAGCATAGCAACAGAAAATATCATGCCAGTGTCAACAAAATTATTTTCTAGCATAGCAGCAGCAAATTTTATGCCAGTGCCAACAAAAGGTATATCCTAGCATAGTAGCAGCAAATATCATGCCAGTGCCAACAAAAATTATATCCTAGCATAGCAGCAGCAAATATCTTGCCAATGCCAACAAAAGTTATTTCTTAGCATAGCACTAGCAAATATCATGCCACTGTCAACAACAGTTATATCCTAGCATAGCAGCAGCAAAGATCTTGCCAGTGCCAACAAAAGTTATTTCTAAGCATAGCAGCAGCAAATATCATGCCAGTGTCAACAAAAGTTATATCCGAGCATAGCAGCATCTTGCCAGTGCCAACATAAGTTATATCCTAGCATAGCAGCAGCAAATATGCCAGTGCCAACAAAAGTTAAATCCTAGCATAGCAGCAGGAAATATCTGGCCAGTTCCAACAAAAGTTATATCCTAGTATAGCAGCAGAAAATATCTTGCCATACCTTGATCATGTTGATCTGGTCTTCTCAAAGTAATTTTTAGTAAATACTTTTAAATTAAATAAAAAAAACAACAAGATGCAAATAACACTGCTTCAATTTTAACCTTGTTTAGACGGTCATTTTGTAGGGAAAAAAATATTTTAAAATAATTTGCAATGCCAATTTTACATTCTCCACACGTACAGATTTTTTTTTCATACACCGCACGATATCTGCACAAAATAGATGGTAGATAACAGCGACGCTTAAAAATTTGGAAGATAACAGCTACCATTTGATTTTTTAAGGGGGAGTGCAATCTCTGTCTTTCCTTTTATTTTTCACTTTATTAGGTCCTGCATTTTTTATTAGTTTATCCTGCAATTTGGTTTGCCTTTAAGTTGTTCATCCTGCCTTTCGTTTTACTCGAAACTCCTGTCTTAACTTTTTTCAGATTTCTTATTTATGGTAAAGTAATTATAAAATTCAAGATTGGGCAGGATATGAAAAAATGGCCATTTCAGGAGGTACTGTAGCATTGAAAAAGATTCTGATATCTTTCTTCGAAATAAAACATTAAAGTTATTGTGTACACTGCATGAATGGATAAAAAATGATTTCAACTTATAATTTCAACTTAATTTGCAATTTGAAACATACTCCGACATTATTTTAGAATTGAACTATACTTCATGTGTCTCCATTGTTTTTATAATTGTGGGCAAAAATTTCTTTTTTTCAACATTAAAGTGCAATTTTACACAAACAAATAATGTTGTATCTGGGACTATTATTTTTCGGTTTATGAGTTTGACTGTCCCTCTGGTATCTTTCGTCCCTCTTTTATAGTATAATAGTCCCAGGTTTTATACGCGTATTTATTTAAATATCAAAGTATTTATAAACAATACATTGCTGGACATGAGGGTCTGGAAGGGATTTATAGTATAAGAATAATGGACAAACAATGCAGACAAAAAGTTAAGAAAAATAATGAATAGAGAAAAACTAGGCATAACTGATAAAGTATAAAGAATAAAGGACGAAAACAAATAAAATAAAATATAGAAAATCTTCAAAAAAGAAAAGAAATAATGAGCCAGTATCCAGATTCCTAACGTAATGAGAATTGATTTATATTTAAAACGTGTTCAAATCACTGCAATGTGTTGTGCATAAAACAACAGCTATTTACAAAGCTGTGACTGAACTAAAGTTTGCCAGCTGAAGCCACTTTATAGATTGAGTTAACTAGTGTATATCTTCCCGTTTATACAATATTTCAGAGCTTGCATTTCCTATCATGATTTTTTGATAGACGGTTGCTCTTACCTGCTGTTATAAAACCAAGAGTTCAAAGTGGTGAAGTTGAAATCATCATTACGAAAATTTTACGGACGACATTTCAATCAAAATCATAACGAAATTCCTTGAAAGTTATGACAACTTATTCCCATATGGTTATTAGAAAGAGATTAAAAATGTCCATTTGAAGATAGGGTTTATGAAATTAAGAATGGAAATGGGGAATGTGTCAAAGAGACAACAACCCGACCAAAAAGCATGGGTCTTCAATGTAGCGAGAAACTGCCGCACCCAAAATATATATTTGTGAAGCTTTTTCCGTTATTTATTTGAAGTTTTATTATGAAAATAACAAGCATTCTGAGAGTATTGGAAGGTAGTCCATAGTCTCCCACCGGTTATTAAAATTAATTGCTCTGCAACAAAATGCTAACTTGATATATAACTTGTCATGGTGCACTTCATATCTTATATTAAAGACAGACAGACAGACAGAACCAACCAACCAGACAGACAGATAGACAGACAGACAGACAGACAGACAGACAGACAAAACAGACAGACAGACAGACAGACAGACAGACAGACAGACAGACAGATTGGAATGGAGTCCAGTGCACATGCTAAATGCTGGCTTAATTCGAACTCACAACCTTAGTGTTGATTGGCTAGACCACAGCCAGGTCAAGTAAGAATGTTTGCTGTTACTGCAAATGTTCTTATTTTTCATGGATGCATTTTTTTTTCGTGGAATGAGGGAGATTCTGTTTGTTGATACTGTTATTACCCCCAAACTCAATCCCGACTATCCTTTGTGATATGAAACCGTGTGGCACAATTTCAGAGAGATCCATTCACTTACACAAGGTATTATCCAGAAACTACAAAAATGCTTGTTTTTGATACTTTATTCCTAAACTGTTGGTGCCATTACCCCAAAAACAATTCCAACCTTCCTTTTGTGGTATTGAACCGTCTTTTAAAATTTCATAGAGATCCATTCACTTAAAGTTTAAACTAAAGTTATTGTCCGGATATCAAATGAGTCTTTCTGATTTTCCACTTTTTTATTGATCTGATAAGTTAAAGCCCTTTTCAACTGATTTTAATTGGTTCTATTGTTGTTCTGTTACACATATGTCCAAGGTTAGGGGGAAATTAATGTCCTCGATTACAAGTACCTTTAAGTCTGTTCAAAGTCAGGAGCCTTTAATTTAATTAATTCAATGGTTGTCATTTGTTGCTGTATATCAGATTTGTTATTGTGTAATTCCATTTAAAGAACAAATGAAATTCTCAATTGAATTATTTTTACATTTATCATGTAGTGGCCTTTAATAGTTTGCTTTGCTGAATAGATTTTGCTCATTGTTGAATGCCATAACACACATTTGCTTATTCTTTGTTGTTTCGTCTTTGGTAGAGAGTTAGTCTCCTTTGCAATCATACCACATCTTCTTATAATATTCAAAATCTGACAAAAACTTGTAATCTAAACAAACATTTATTCAAAATCATTAAAGCACATCAATATAACAATGTCAATAACAATACTCAGTTTGGTCAGAGCATATAAACAAATGATGTTATTCTTCTCCTATGTTAAAAAAGATACACCCATCATCCAACCATTTGCTTTGTTCGTTGTTTTTCTTTTAATATTACACAATTGTAACTTAGAATTTGCTATCTAATAGTTAATGCTTAACCCCTCCCACCTACTTTCAATTGAGTGGAAGAGTTGAGTCTCAATATTCAAAATATCTGAAAAGATTAAGAGACTGTATGTAACAGTCTTAGCTGCTAACTGCCTATTTTAAATGACTGAACTGCCCCCCAACCCCCAGACCCCCTCCCAGGTTTTATTCATCGGTTTTGTCATTTTCTATTTACATCAAGCAGTTTCATCTTACAAGAAACAGTTTAGTGTTAGATTCAGGTGCAGTCCAACTTTTTGTTGTGGGACGGTCCCAAATAATCTAACAAGACAACAACAAAAGAACCTGGTCAGTTAATTTTTATAACAAGAAAGCCCAAGATCGAATGATAGGTGTGTCTTGTCCCTGCATAATATAACTCTTATCACAAGACTCCGATGTTATTTTCATTGCATTATTAGATAAATGACTACATAAACACATGAAAAATTTGATCATGTACAAATATATATATTTTGAAGATTTCCACTAAATAACAGATATTGGCAATCTATCAGAAAACTAAAAACAGTCTTATATTTGTCTGATCAAGTTTTCCATGAAAACAAAATATTTTTTACTCATTATTACATATAGATACCTATTTCATACAAAGATTTTCAATAAATTGTTCAGTTTAAAATAAAAAGTCTTGATTGGCTTAAATTTTTTGACTTTCTAACGAAATATGTGTGTTTGTTTAATGGCAGTGGAAATCAGAGTTTTCAGAATAAACAATATGCCTTCAGCAAGTTGACCCATTACATTTCTCCATAAATAAACAAAAATATATTAACCTCCAGAAGAGATGCAGCGAACCAAATTTATTCCTCCTTGAAATTTGCCATTTTAGAATCTAATGCCTCTTGGTAGTATTCCAAAAGCCTTACCCCAAAACGTTGTGATTGGTTTAAAACGTAATAAACAAAAGAAATTCAACCAATGACTTAACATTATTTTCATTTTGGTGTACGTACAATGAGATTACCCATAGTCCTTTAGATTCTGAAAAGACTAATTAGCCAACTGAGCAAGACCCTCATGGGAAGTCATAAGTACTATGAAATAAAAATTTCGTAAAAAATCAAATTTAAACCGCAGAAACCAAATCTGCATGCTTAAGAATAAAAATAATTTAATTATCGTAATTTTCACAAATGTATATTGACAGATAATTTATTTCATTGTAATTTCTTATGTAATATTAAAACATAATATATTTCACATAGAATACTGTTGAAGTTGATTATTCCTGGCTTACCCTATTTTTAAATATGAAATGTCTCATTTAATTAACTCTTTGTATGAAACTAGACTGTCTATGGTAAAGAGTGCATGATACATAAACTGATCTGATGGAATTGAATATCAAAGCTGGTTACATCTCAATGGTTCCCTATAATATAGAATTCTATGTTTTTTTTTTAATTTGTAAACAAATTGTAAAATGTATTGTTACTTTTTGATTTTTAGTTTACAACCACAATATAAATTTTTAATTCTTTCCACAGCAACCTATAAAGAATAAGCCAGAGAACACAGTCTGGTTCTGTTGGATAATTTAAGACATAAGACAAATACAAAAAACAAAAATTTAGAAAAGTACTTGTTGTATTTATTCTTTCAGGGATACATTGCCTACAGACCCAGTCCCCCCTTTTTCTCTTGGTAGTTTTAACCCAATATTTATGAGATGAACCCTCAAAGGAATCCATTGAGAGAAGTAACAACAATAATTTTAAGTGCAGCATGGATATCCAATTCCTTAAAATCAGTTATTCTTTGTAATGAACAAGTCAACAAGATGTTATGCTGCCTAGGGGAGGCAACCCCATAAACCTCGTTATATTTCTTACAAATGAAGTAATTACAAATGTGACATAATATATAGCACCTGCAAATAAATGATTCTATGGAACGCCAAAATGGACAAAAATACATGATAGTCTGACACCCGTAAACTACATCCAATGCCATTTAATTACAAATTTATCGATACAAATGTTTGAAACAAAGCCGTAATTGAACACAAAAATATTCACTTCTTAAACACCATTTTTCTTTTGTTTGTAAACATTTTTCATTCATCAATTTAAGCACATCTATACTAATCCTTAATATCTATCACAATTGCTAATAGTCTTGTATTTTGGAAGATTAAAGTTAAGTTTGAATTAATAGACCCCATTAAAAACTAAATATAAAACAGAATTCCCATTTATATGAAAACTAGAGCTCTTTCCGTATTAAAATAATTTAATAGTTGAAAACAGTGCTTGGAAAAAAATTAAACTGACATACATAACAATGAAAGAAAAACACCATGAATTTTACTTTATTCACCTTTAGCCTATATTAGATGGAGTTTCGTCCTATTCATTGTTTTTTCTGTCCCCTTAGTTAGGGAATGCAATCTTTTTTTAACATATTCTATACAAAGTGTTTAAAACAAGAGAACCATTTGCCATCCTCAATCTTTGATGGTTTAACTAATGTGCTTTGATAAACCTCTAATGTTCTATTGAATTCTGAAATCTAATCAGGCCAAACAAAAATGTAAACTTGTTTCCTGTTCCCTTGCAGAAGCGAGTAGGGTAGGTAAAATGATTTTATTTTTCAAAATATTTTACATAGTCTTTATAGAGAAATGTTCTAGACTTATGTCTAGACCTGAATAGTGCCTAACCAAAAAATGTTTTAGTCCAGGGTAAAGTAAAATAGGGTAGATATGGAGACAGGAAACAATAATTTATTTGCTTGGCCTCACTCGAAAAATCATACAGGCTTACAGTAAATTCTATACACTTGTAATGGCATTTCAGCAGCACTATATTATTGAATATTCATCAATGTAATAAGTCATGTGATCAAAATGCTAACCAATGAAATAATGTCATGTGATTTAATGTATACAGGCATATGTTTCAACATTTGATAACATTATAACTCTACATTAAAATTACAGTAACAGGAATTTGATTACTTTTCTTTCCTTTCACATTCCTTTTTGAAATGTTTCACATCCAATTCAAATTTTAATTAAATTGTTTCAGGATTTTTTGGTTTCAAATTTACCTTAAAAATATTTTTGTCTATGAAACCAAACTTTGAATTTTTTTTTTTATTTTTGATATTAACAGTTGAAAATTAAATTTTAGTTAGAAATGTGAAGGAAAATATAATATCAATTAACTGTGACTGAAGGAACATTCAATTTGAATTAAGTCCCTTGCCCTATAATTATCGTACACACAACTTTAGCTAAATGAAGATGCAACATATCACAACCATGCTCCAATATAGTCTGTTCTTCAAGCTTTACAAATAAAATCAAACGGCAATGTTTTTTTCTAATATCAGTATCTTAAGAAAATTTTAAATCAACACAAACTCTTATTTATAGATTGAAGACCGTATTACCTAATCAAATATACTTAATATGAATTTCAATTAGAAATTATCATTACCAAAAAGAAATAGTAACAGTTAAAAAACAACTGTATATTCATAACTGTAATTTTTTTTATTGAATGGAAGTATTGTAACATGTAAAAATAAATTGAATGGAAAACTGTAGCAAAATTTTTGATTTTTTTTTTTTATCAACTTAAATATTCCAAAGTAGGTATGCATACAACATTTGACCTTTTTTGTTATCATGAGTACATTGTATCTATCTTAATCAAAAGGGCACAAAAGGGGTTAAATAAAAAGATTAAAATCAAAAATATAACAATATGTTGCTGCAGTGCTTACTGGCCAAACTAGAGAACATACACAATGTGACCGGGAAAATAATTATTAAAATCGCCCCTTTTATGCCCCAAAAAACTAACATCACAACAATTACCATATAATAATAATAATTAATAATAGCACAACAGTTTAACAACAATATTTACAAAGTCTCACAGCACTTCTTCCATCACAGCACTTCATGTTAACGAGTCTGTTCAGAAACATAAGTTTTTAAAACACACAGAAGTCTCCATTTTTTGTTCAATAAACAACAAATCGTAATGCCCTTTTGTTTTGTGACCGTACTGTTAATTAAAATGAGATAAATTCATAATTCAGAATATTTTTCGTTCAGATTTCATATCTTTTAAAAAAATATTTCCAATTGTTAAAACTCCCATGTTCTTCTGAAACTACCTCTACGGTTATGGAATTAGGAGACTCCATGTGTAACCTTTTTTTCAAATGTCTTTCATCATGTTACAAATGGGGAAAAAAAGATGCCGTTCTCAGCACTATGCACTATACCGTGCAACTCAGAACCCCTACAGAAACCATCAAACGGCATTTGTGTTTCTATGGCAACTGGCTATCAAGCTGAGCACTGCATTGTTACCGGGATACATATTTTATGATGGCACACATTTGTGTTGTAACAACAGAACTACCGTGCAAATTTAAACAATAATTTATCAAAAAGCAATTTCATCAGGTGTCTCTTTCTTTCTTCACCTGTTCATAGTTTGGTGACAATTTCCGCGGTGACACCTGTGGAGAATTTGGAAGAGTAAATCGTCTTTGTTTTGACAATAGTTCCGTTACCATGACACCAGAACGTTGTAATTCATCTTGTAATATCATGTTATCACGTCTGACTTGTTCATACAAAAGTTCATATTGATGCAAACGGGTCTGTAATTCTCCATTTATCTGTACATATTTCGAAGTCTACAAAATAAAAGAATAAAATACAATATCTTACATTAAAGCATATAACATTACTAAATAATAGATAAAATACAGTTGTTAAAATGATTTTATAGACTATTATGACTATAGTTCTACCACTGCAAAAGTTAAGGAGAATCAGATATCATTTGGAGTTGTTCCCCTTTGGTCATTGAACAACAAAATATTTAAATATTGCCAAGGTTTACAATTATCATATTATTTATTCTTTCATGAATAAACAAATAAAGCACACTGTGTACTCAAATATTAGCAAGCATGCTTGGATATGTGTAAAAAGTTATACAATTTATTATCTTTTTTAAAATGTCATATACAAAAAAAATTATATTAACAAAATTTATATTTTTATTTTTGTTTTTGAGAAATTTCAAATTTGTTTTTTTTTACAGTATATAAATGTCAACATCTTTTTTTAAAATGAAAAAAAATACTTTTTTTGTATTTGACATTTTAATAAAACAATAAATTATATAACTCTTTTTGTATTTTTTTATACAATGCAAATATATATGTATAAAATACACTTCTTTGAATGTTCATGTTGTTTCAAGCATTGCAGTATAAATCGTACATCACATTGCAATGTTAAAGACAACTCAGTCCGATACCATATGCTTAACACAGCACTAAAAAAATCCTGGGGTAAAAACTAAAACCAATACATCCTTATATTTTTGTTGTTGTAGTTTTTCATTGTACAAACATAAATTCAGTATCCAGGGATACATATCTGTCAAAGAATAGAAATGTTTTTCTTGTTAAACATAAACCCCCCAAATCTCATTCCTCTGCGGAGGTTGCAGTTGTTTGTTTCCCCGCCATATCCTTTCAAGATTAATATGTCTGGGTTTTCCCAGTAAAATGTAGGATGATGAACTCTTTTTTTATTTCCAAAGGGAAAATGTCAGACACAAATCAATATCGACAATCAAAGTCGGGATTTTCCAAAATTTCAGAAGCTGCATTACAGTTTCAGGTCATATTAATTCTTCATTTGACGTCAGTATGCTGTCATGTTAAAACAAAAATACGACTTTTGGAGTCAAACTAATTTTGAAAATTGCTGCAAATGCATGTAAATGAAATCTTGGGGTTTCTAGTACATTGGCAATGTCAATAAACTGTTAAATTAGTTATCATTTGAAAAGAAATGGTGTCTCTTTTAATGACTAGTGGGAAGTGTATACGGTTCATCAAAACAGAATAATATCAAATTAGTAAGATGATTTGCTAAAATTTTGCAATGTCAGCAAAAGAAAAGAAAATAGCAACTGCAGTTTTCTCTCCTCATTTTTTCCATTTGATATATATATGATATTGATAAATAAATATCACAATAGCATATTAAAATGAGGACTTATATCATTTTTATCTCTATACTTTACTTCAGTCTCTCAACAGGGACATAAGAAACAGGGAAAAAAAGGGAAAAGGGAAGAGAAGGGCTACAAACAGGATGTTTTGAACCATTTGAAAACTTAATTATATATTTTTTAAAAGCATGCCTTTCATAAAATCTACACCTCACTGCAACTTTGAGATGAAAAACAGAAATATATGTTGATGCTTTTTAATGGGTTTTGTTTAACGTGATTTTTTTGATTTTTTTGTCATGAATTCACATCAGCTTTATCCAATTCTGTCCATAACCTTCTTTACTTTATTGATAATTTTATCTATCTTTTAATACTTCTTTTCTATTATAAAAATTCATATATACTTCCAACTAAAATGTGGGGATCACACATTTTTTTCAAATGTTTCTCTGCATGAAAATTTGGCATCAAGTTAAAAATAACATGACAGTTATACACACATGCCAAATGTACTAAACATAAACCACATAGCACTATGTTTACATCTAATTGCATCTAACTTAATTTATAAGTATAAAAGCATGTAATTATAAAAAATACATTGTATACATGTGCTGAATGATGATAGGGAGCCTGTCTGCCTGGATGGCATCCAATTGTCTGCTTGGTCAGTCAACCCTTTGAAAGTTGGAATAATTTATTCATAATAACAATAAGTACTTTATTCATTATTTTTTTTTAGTAATAAAAGTATAAGGTTATTTGAATATGTTTATTGATGTGTTAACTTGGCAGACTGTCTATAAAACTGATGGGAAAAAGAAAAGGACTATAGGTTAGTTTGAGATTGAGGCCTATTTGACACATGAGGGTCTTAATGGGGGTTAACAGAATAGATATTAAATAAAAGACAAAATGTGCAGAATAAATGGGTACATAAAAAAAAGAGAATAAAGAATAGAGATAAAATAGTCAGAATAAAAAAATAGGGAAAAATTGTCAAAAAAAAGAAAGGATAAAGAAAAAAAGAACCAGGTGCTCCGCAGGGCGCAGCTTTATACGACCGCAGAGGTCGAACCCTGAACAGTTGGGGCAAGTATGGACAAAACATTCAAGCATGATACAGCTCTGAATTTGGATTGTGATCAAATTTTTGACATTACATGGTTTTTTTTTACACAAAACAAATGCCAAGATTTTACAAATCAATTAAAGATTTCTTCTTCAAAACTTTTTAAATCTAAAATTAAATAGTTGACACAGCATAGGTTTCTGACACAGAATGAATGTGGTCTAATGAACTTAAAAGGTTTTTTTTGCCTTTGAGCAAATCACTATGCTGTTGAATATTAATCCTCTCAAAAAAATGTTTGAAGAAATTTTCTTTTTATTTATGAAATCTGAAATGAGAAAAATTTAACCCCCCCCCCCCCTTTTTTTTCACATCCCCGTTTCCCTTTTTCAAAACTGATATCAATTCAAATTTCTAATGGAGTTTGCAACAATAACTACTCATTTAAATACATCATAAAATATTAAGATGTAAAAAAACTGCTTGTTATCACTGAATGGTAAAGATTATTTAAATTTATCAGTTGGTAGTAAAAAGTGTATATACATTGTATATTGTATATAACAAAGATTTAAGTTGATTCTGGACAAAGAAAGATAACTCCAATTAAAAAAAATTCTTGCTATTGCACAAATAGGATATTTCTTGCTTACTATTCTGGACAAAGAAAGATAACTCTAATTAAAAAAAAATTTGCTATTTCACAATATTGTGCAATTAGATATTTCTTGCCATTGCACAATACTGTGCAATTGAAAAGACTTGCTATTGCACAATACTTAATATAATAATTTTAGATCCTGATTTTGACCAACTTGAAAACTGGGCCCATAATCAAAAATCTAAGTACATGTTTAGATTCAGCATATCAAAGAGGCCCAAGAATTCAATTTTTGTTAAAATCAAACTTAGTTTAATTTTGGACCCTTTGGACTTTAATGTAGAATTTGAAATTTGAAAACAGGACCAAAAATGAAGAATCTACATACACAGTTAGATTTGGCATATCAAAGAACCCCAAGGATTCAATTTTTGATGAAATCAAACAAAGTTTAATTTTGGACCCTTTGGACCTTAATGTAGACCAATTTGAAAACTGGACCAAAAAAACTTCAATAATCAAGAATCTAAGTACATTTTTAGATTCAACATATCAAAGAACCCAACCGATTCATTTTTTGTCAAAATCAAACTAAGTTTAATTTGGACCCTTTGGACCTTAATGTAGACCAATTTGAAAACGGGACCAAAAGTTGAGAATCTACATATACAGTTAGATTCGGCATATCAAAGAACCCCAATTATTCAATTTTGATGAAATCAAACAAAGTTTAATTTTGGACCCTTTGGGCCCCTTTTTCCTAAACTGTTGGGACCAAAACTCCCAAAATCAATACCAACCTTCCTTTTATGGTCATAAGCCTTGTGTTTAAATTTCATAGATTTGTATTTACTTATACTAACATTATAGTGCGAAAACCAAGAAAAATGCTTATTTGGGTCCCTTTTTGGCCCCTAATTCCTAATCTGTTGGGTCCTAAACTCCCAAAATAAATACCAACCTTCCTTTTGTGGTCATAAACATTGTGTTTAAATTTCATAGATTTCCATTTACTTAACCTAAGGTTATTGTGCAAAAACCAAGAAAAATGCTTATTTGGGCCCTTTATTGGCCCCTTATTCCTAAACTATTGAAACCAAAACTCCCAAAATCAATCCCAATCTTTCTTTTGTGGTCATAAACCTTGTGTCAAAATTTCATAGATTTCTATTAACTTAAACTAAAGTTATGGTGCGAAAACCAAGAAAATGCTTATTTGGGCCCTTTTTGGCCCCTTATTCCTAAAATGTTGGGACCAAAACTTCCAAAATCAATACCAACCTTCCTTTAATGGTCATAAACCTTGTGTTAAAATTTCATAGATTTCTATTCACTTTTACTAAAGTTAGAGTGCGAAAACTAAAAGTATTCGGACGCCGGACGACGACGACGACGACGACGACGACGCAGACGCCAACGTGATAGCAATATACGACGAAATTTTTTTCAAAATTTGCGGTCGTATAAAAACAAATAATATTGTGGATTCATTAATATTCTGTTGGATACCAATTTTCATGGATTTCGTGGGGACAGAGGAACCACAAATTTAAATGTTCAACGAAATACAGATTTCCTAAAGGAATATGTATGCAGAATTTGCCAATACAATGAGTACGCAAGTTTTTATCAATCCACGAAAATTGGTACCCATGCATGAAAATAAATGAACCCACAGTAAAAGAGTATGGAGAAAGCTAGTCTGAAATAGTAAAACTTGTGTTTGGCTTTGACTGATGATGGTAGATCCAGAAAAGTGCTTCAAAGTGGGTCTCATTGGGGTCTAAGCGTGACGCGGGATTTTTGGTAAGCGTGACACGTGAAAGTCAAATTATTGTGTCGTGAAAACGGGGAATGAGGTCTTGCGGGACCCGGGAAATGACAAAAAAAAGTGAAAATTGCTTACGTACATAGTTGTAATCGGGATACGGGAATCTGACAAAACAGTAAGCGGGATCCGGGATCGGAACCCCCCAATGAGACCCCCTTCAAAGGCATGCAATATATAAAGTGTTGTTTTCAATGTTTTGTGAAGTCATAAAACAGGTTTATATATGCTTAAACTTTTGATTGCCATGACCCTTTCCAATAAAGTAAGAATACCCCAAACAAATTATTTAGCATTACTATCAATCTATGCATTTTAAATCTAACACTTTATCATAGAATGAGAATGCTCATTGTCGAAGGTCATATGGTATATGTAACTTGTTTACATCTTTGGTCTTTGGTAAACAAGTACTCAATTCAAATCTTCTTATTTGTATTCTATCAAGTTAATAAAAACATATATTCTAGGAAATTCAATATATTATTGACACTATTTCTAGTGTATATCAATATTAAACAAACAATTTTATTTTATGTAATATGAATCATCCATCAAAGACATTAAACAGTATCTACCATTTTACAGGGGAGGAGAAGACATTATCTATTCCCAGATGAACTTTGAAACTAGGGAGGCAACACTTTGTCAAAAGCATTTTCTTCCTTTCTGAATCATCTAACTTTTCTAATGCGGGTCAAAAAGTCAAAGAATCAATGGCTTTGATATTCAGGAAAAAACCCCCCATATTTTGCAATTGCAACGAAGATCTAATGGAAGAACTTCAGAAAAACCTGACAGTGACCCAGTGTCAATTACTATTTATCTAATCAATTTGACTTCCAAAAGGTTACCAGTCTTATATTTGTAGAATTTAATAGCCTCGGCTCCAGTGGTCTGCCACATTAATAATTCATAACTCTTATACAATCTTTCTGAGTCACCCAACTTTAAAGTAGGTTGGGTAACTTTTACAATAAATTGAATAATATAGAGACAGCAAAAAGGAGAATCGACCTTAAAATCGGCAAAATGGCTGTGATCAACGTACAATCTATAACAATTAATCTCAATGTTACTCCGCATCGATGGAAAGATGATGTTAAGTATCAACATGCTTTTTGGGTTCTTGGGATACTTGGGATTTCCTTTATCTAATATTTGGTTTCCAGGACATAAAAAAATTCCAAAAATCCTAAATCCGGGGCCTTAACATTACATGCAAAAAGTGTAATTTCTGTTAATTTACTCTTAGATTTAAACATGAACAATCTAGACTTAAACACTGTATAGAACTAAATAACTAAACAACACACTATTCTACAACCCTCTGATAAAAATATTCATTTCTCATAATTTTTTACCCCACTGGAACCTTATTTTAACTTAAAAAGTTATGTCAGAAATTTTCTTCACTGCAATAAATTAATATAGCTGCTGGTTCCTCTATTTACTATCAAAAATAGAACAAATCCTGACAAGGGGAACCACCTGCTAACTAATTACAATATAGACCCAACTAATTACAGAATAGACAACTAAGTCTACAGTAAAACCATTATTTATATCAGATTTATTGTAAAATTAAGGATTTATTTTTGAAAGATAATAAATTCTATGGGTTTTACTGCCCTTAGGAAATTTTTTTACCTACAAGAAAAATAATTGCTTGTTTACGAACGTCTGGCCAATCCCACGATTTCTTTTGAATTTGTTTTCACAATACTGCACATTCATCATTGGAAGATACAAAAACAAAACCATAATCATCAATTTTCAATTATAAGTCTTTTCTCCTCCCCAAAACGGACATAACAAAACAAAAATAAATCTGAATAGTTTTTCCAAGTCAATTAAAAACTTTAAAAAAATGAATAATATCAATATTCATTGATCAAAGTATAAAAACTGAATGCTCAACTTTTTCGCCTGCTTTTGATCAGTACCACCATAATGGCTCTACACTCCACCCACTCAGTCAGATTCAAAGGACGAAAATCAATATGCAGACTAGCCTAATTTGCAATTTTATGGAAAATCCCAAGATTCTGCTGATCACCTATAAATGCAGCAGGGTTATAATCAATAACAATATTCTGTCTATTGGTGATGCAACTGGTGACAATTTGATTATACAATAAAACGAGGGGCTCCAAATGGGAGAACAAAATCATGGCCAAAAGATATTTTTACACAAAAAGCTGTCATAAACAGATAAACATCTTGTTTAGAGAGAGTAAGATATTTCTATCTTACTGGTTTTTTTATTACTTAATGGCATGCCAATTTCTGTGAGTACAAGTGAACTAAGTATTTTAAAAGTTTAAGAAGTAAATATTCCTAAAAGCTAAGACTGTTGAGCCACGAAAACAAATATCCACAATATACAATTTTTCCCTTTAAATCAAAGAAAATTGGTATCAAAGTAACTAAATGAATATATCAAGACTTATAATGCTGACTTTGCGAGCAGCACGAAAATACAATTTTTCCTTTAAATCATCAAAGATCATCAAAGAAACTAAATGAATCATCAATGTTTCAAGTATTCCCAAAACGCAATCATAATTTTTTTTGTTCATGTATGTATTTCATGTTTATTGTAAAAACTGTCAATAAAATGTATGAGGATGCCTTTTTTATTGAATTATTCAATAATCTGTCTGACAAGTCAGTAATTCATGTAAGTTAATCCCATAGATAATCTCTGACTTCTTTATCTTGTACTATAAAACATATACATCCTCCTTAAGATGAATCTTTTGATCTTTGATGTGTATAAATACACAAAGATTAACCATAATTTATTATGTCTATACCAAACATAGTACAGCCAGGATACAGGTTATAGGTTAATCTGACATAAGGAAATAAATGGATTACTCTCCTGGTCAAGCTAATCTTATAATACCACTGGTCAGTCTTTACCTGATTATGACCTGCCTACCCTAATCACTTAGGCCACACAAATGTAATTTCTTTGAAATATGTTTGTATGAAAATAAGGAGATGTGGTATGATAGCCAATGAGAAAACTTATTTTTTACAAAAATTCTAATACAACTCTAGAGGTCACTTAATGACCTTCAACAATAACAAAATACTGAACTATTACAAGTCTTAAATTTGAAGCTTTTGAGCAGAAATTTTCCTTGTTACATACAACAACTTCTGTCTAATTATTTTGTTTTTGGATGTGGATACTAAAATTTACATTAATTTCACTAAGCGAAGCAGAAACTGCAATACATTGATTGGTCAGATGATAAATTTAATAAATAAATTTTTAAGAAGAATAAAAAAAAATCCAGCGAATTTTTTTTTTTTACATATATTATGATAACAGTAACAGATGGACAGATTATGAGCATAGGTCACAGACAACAGACAATTGGGGATAATAGAGGGGGAGGACAGGGGGTACCCTTCTCCCACCCCTATTCTCCTTAAACTCCTACCCCCATTCTCCTTTCTCCCATTAGAATAAAACATCTCCTTTTGAGATATTTTTTCTTGAAATATTAGATCATTTTTTAAAAGGAGAGATATTTTATTTTTTCTCCTTTCTCCCAGCCCCTTCCTCTCCTTTCTCCCTGTCTCCCTTACCCCTGTCCTCCCCCTCATAATAGCCTGCCAGATGGTCTAGAAACTAAACCATTGTTAAGGAGCATAAGCCTCTTTCTCTTTCAAACTTGGTGTTTTTAAATTGCAGTCTCATGGATGTTTAAAACATGTTTTTCATTTTATTTCATTCATAGATATAATAAAACAGAGCAAAGGTCTGTTTTTTAATTGTCGTTCTCCAGTTTAAAAAACTTAAGTAGTTTGACCCTACTCCTTATGAATTAAGCTTATTATAATTCTTTCTATAAATATGTAAGATTAGGCTAATCATTTAAAGCATACAAATAACAGAATTCTATATAGATTTAAAATTTAATATACATATATGTCAGACAGACCTTGTCAAACAACATTATGACATGTGATTGTGGAACCACAGAATTAATAACATATTGTCGTATTTCATCTGATAAACACCCTACTTTGACAAATTGACAGTCTGTACTATTAGTCATATTGATGCCAAAGACTTCAGTAAATGTATGTTTTTATTTATGGCACATTTTGCTTCAAAGTATTCACTTTTCCCCGTGCATTAAATATAGATCATAAGACCATGGATTTCCTGTTCGAATGGTTTTACACTTGTAATTTTTGGGGCCCTTAATAGCTTGCTGTTCGTGTGAACCAAGGATTAGTGTTGAAGACCGTACTTTCACCTATAATGGTTTACTTTTACAAATTGTCACAATGTGTCTTGGATGGAGAGTTGTCTCATTGGCATTCATACCACATCTTCTTATATCTATATTTCAAGAACATTTGAATTGATATTAATTTTTACCCATTATGTACCAGTACTGTGGATCCATTATTATTCGTTAGTTACCAATTTTCGTGGGTTTCGTGGGTACATCATTGAAACACAAATTCAAATATTCAATGAATTTAAAATTTTATATAGGATTGTATGTTGAAATTGGTAAAACTACAAAATCAAATATACACGAAAATGCAAGTGTACCTTCATCCTAAAAAATTGATACCCACAAAAATAAATGAATAGATATAGGAAGATGTGGTCTGAGTGCAATGAGACAACTCTCCTTCAAAGAATCCACATTATATTTAAATAAACCTAAAGATAGAGGCATGATCAAGTTTAGTCAAAGCTTTAATAATTAGACATGATATGTTTTTTTGTTACTATCCCATGATTAATGTGATTTCATTTCAAACTTTATTTCCTTGTCATTTCAAAATTTGATTGACTGCGTAATTTCATGCATATATAGGAAATGAACAAGGTAAAAAATATATAAAACTTGTCAAAAACAGGATAAGGAAATGCAGGGCTAGAATCATGATTATTTATCATATTTTCAAGTCTGCAGTTTTTATTTCAGTTAAGTTGAAATTAAAATGATCTATTCCAACTGTCCACAAAAAGAAAGATTTTAGAGCGTTACCTTCTTAAACTCATTGATCTAAAAGGACTTTACACATAATTTTGTTATGCCTTTGCCTAAACTTTTTTCATGCTGTTATTTTCTTGTCTGTGCACTACTGTATTTGTATTAAATGAATAAGATAACATGTCTGAACTGCAGACCCCCACTTTTGCCCTTCAAAAGAAGATCCACAAGTTATATATTTTTGTATTTGGCCAATATGCACACTTCCCCATATGCAGCCAGCGATTATGCTTTTCACATGTTAAAAATTCATCCACGAGCCAGAGGGGTAACTAAGAATTCAACAATGATAGTAATTCTTTAACAGATTCCACAAATATTCTACACAGGTGTTGTTTCTGGCAAGATACACAGGTAAACGACCTTGATAATATATAAACAACATTTTACAACTATGTAGATAAGGAGACCAGTCAGGGGTGACCAACAGGGGATCAGTATTTACATGTCTAGACCAAAACATGCTTACTTTAGTGACTTTGGTTGCTTGGTATCTGTTTCTTTGAAGTTAACCACAATTGTTAACTGGTTGTTGAATCAGAGCAATTTGCAGATGAATAACAGGGAAAGTTGTGGTTAACCTTAATGAGTTCTCGTGTACCAGCTTGTGTTTAAAAAAAAAAGCACAGGAGCGAGCCAATAAGGAAATGTCTGAGCTTGAAAAAATATATGAAGTACCATTAAATAGATTTTTTTTATTCATGATAGTTTAAAATGTACCAAAGCATTGTTTGTAATGCCAAATGACGATGGTCTGAGGTATTTGAAAATAAACACATTAAAATATTCTAAAATTTGAACCTGAAATTTTATTTACTTTATTACTATCAGTGCCTAATGCCTATATCTTCACAAGGCATTGGTGTTTCATTATTCAACTAAAATAAATTATTTTCAAAATTCCTTTGGTTTTTAAATAAATGAGAAAAGTTACAAGGTTTTGCCTTATAAATATTGTTTTTATTTTTATATTTTGAGCTTAAGTAAATCAAAACAACTATCAAATGATATATACATGTATATACTTTTTTTGGTTATAAATATACATCTTAAAGTCCATATTGCCGAAGATAAGATACAAGACGAAACAAAACGCTTAGTGAACACTTTAACGACTTCAATGTCTTATTTTCATTTCTTATTACCATAAAAAATGACAATAAATATCAAGAAATCCTTTTATGGAAACAAATATGTTTCATAACAACATAAATCATCCAGCTTGTTATGAACATATGTTTTAAATCCTGCTTCAGAAAACCTATACAAAAGACGTAGACAAATTCCTAGGTCATTCAGTACTTGATAAATAAGTGACACATCAGTTTCTTTTAACAACAATAGGACAAACTGAACAATACAAAAACTAGCAAATTGTATTCAGACATGAGGACCATTTGGGTATGCTTAACTATGTATGTACGATTTTACAAGGATTTATAAATTTTCAGTAAATTAGTTCAACGTTTTAATTATCAAGATTGTATGCAAGCCTTTCAAAATAATTACAATCTTATTTAAAAAGACCTTTAAAAAAACACCTACCATCCTTGCACCTTGATGTGACCCCCCTTTTTTAAACCCCACCCACATATACTCAATGGAGCCAGCTGGCAGTGTTAAGTTCAATGCCTCTTTTTAATTATATATTACAAAGTCACACAGTGTGACACTCAAGTTCAACAGAACATATTTAATTAATTAGCTAGATAAGTAATGAACCAGCTTAGCATGAATATAAACTTATGAAATTTAATAAACTATATATATATATATGTCTGCCTGGAGACATATTTTAAACCTCAACAAAGTATATCAATTGGACTGTGTGTATGTCTACCACACTCAGCATGATGATGATACATAATCTCTTAATTTAACAGTTTAAATACATTATTATTTCTTTCATTGGTTCACATAAATATCATTCAGAATAATTCCTTTTTCAAATTCAGGATATGTATTTTTTTTAAAAATCTCTATAGTTAACACTCTTCAATGCTTTCACTATTCTCTATATTTTTTAATCCATTTTATTATTTCTTCATTGGTTCACATAAATATCGTTCAGAATAATTCCTTTTTTCAAAATTCAGGATATGTATTTTTTTTTAAATCTCTATAGTTAACACTCTTCAATGCTTTCACTATTCTCTATATTATTTTAATCCATTTTCTTGTCTCCCAGTCATTGGCGGTTAAGTGGTCTAAGTATGTCATCTACTACGGTAATTATAATCACTAGCATATAGACACAAGGGTTTAGAGCTTGAACCTGGCTCATGGCAAGGTCAGTTCAACTAAATCTTAATTGTATAGAATTGCTGAAGTTCAGATTCTCTTCAGCAACCATGGCTTACTTTACCATGAAATACCCAAGAGTGCTGAAGTGGCATTTAACACCAACAATCAATCAATCATATCAGAAATATGCAAATAATTTGAGAAAGGAAACAGGGAATGTGTCAAAAAAACAACAACCCAACCAAAAAGCAGAAAACAGCCGATAGCCACCAATGGGTCTTCAACACAGCAAGAAAATTTAGCACTGAGAGGTGTGCTCCCTTTACCCTGAACAAAAACATGTACCAGCAGACAGAGAACTTAACAACTTGGTGATAGATTGTAACCATGTGATCAATTTATAGAAGTTCACGGGAGCAAGATGTTCATAATTCACTATCTGACCTCGGATCACAGTTGGTCTCCAGTGCCATAAAGCAAATTAACTAGTGTAAGAGCCTAGCAGTTACTGATCTAAATTTCTTAATTTTACCAAAATATAACAAAGTCCATTGGATTTTTTAATTTATTTTAAGATTTTGTTTGATTCTGAAGCACAGATGTCTACTAATATCAGGAATAGATAAACTTTTTCATACAAGCTTACCAGTAATTATTGAAATTTAGTGTTTTATCATATTTTTTTCATGCATTTAAACCATACTTGAACATATAAAGTGTATTAAACCTCGACATTGAATTTTATTCATTAATCTTAAATTTGTGAAATTTATTGGAAAAATGCATGTAATTAAAAAATTCTGCCATCATGTCAAATCTACTCAAAACAAAAGAAGAGTTGAAAATTCTTGTTTTATTCAGAAAAGGGAGACTTGTCAAAATTATAAGAACTCTATAATTTGTAAATTTTGAAAATTTAACAGGTATATAACATTTAACATACTAATCTTTTGCTTTACTGTTACTGACCGAATAAGAACGCCTTATTAACAGGTGATGTCACCAGTAATCATTTCAGGTCACTGAACGATTTAATTCATGGGACAGATGAGGAAAACCAGTCTATTATTTAACAACTTCCTATTGTGCTTTCTTAAGTGTTGTTATTGTAAAATTGTTGAAAAATTTAAATATATATATCTTCATGACAGCATAATACTTTCTGGGTTGGGATGAGATAACAATTACTAGTTCTTCCTCAATATTTTAACAATGAATCACTTTTTCCTGTCTTTTTTAAAAGACCCTTCAGGTCGTCTACACATGAACAATAATTTAACAACTACCTCAGCCCACAATTCAATATTTGCACTTAGTGCTACTGGGTCGTAAACTTAAAAACAATCTTCTTTTCCGGGGAAACAAAGTGGGTAGTTAACAACAGATCATGCAGCTGCTCTTTGAAATAGTAAAATTGAGAGACTTGAATTTTTTTTTTCAAACCACGTACATGGTTTCTTTACAATATAGTTACCAATTTTTTATTTTTTTATCAGAAGTACATCGAAGTAGACTAAAAGTATTTATGATAGTCACAGCACTAAGGCAATTAAAAGAACATTAGGATATATAACTCAATCAGGAGGGAAAGGAAAAATATAATAAAACCATAACTTTACCCCTGAAATTCCAAAAATATTCAATTTTTTTAATCTTTTCGAAATAATCTCAGTTATATTGAGACATGGATAAGATGATATAACATTAAACATTAAGACACGAAAATGTCAGTTGTGACGTCACTGTCAAATCATAAACATGTTAAATAACACATCTGACCAAAAATAGCAAATTGACATTCAGTTTAAAAAAATAATGAGGAAATAATAACTTACGTAAAATATATTAAATCCATGTTAAAATAATTGTATAACATCTTTTACAAAAAAATATTTGGATTTTGTTCATATCTTAAATTTAATAAAAATATTTTTCTAGCAGTTTTTTTCTCTCACTTTTGTCAAAAAGTTAGTTTTCTTAACCCAAGTATGTAAAACAAATTTCCAAATTTAAGGAAAAGAAGCAAAAGAGGGGTGAAAAAAAACCAGAGGGACATTCAAACTCATAGATCGAAAATAAACTGACAACGCCATAACTATAAGTTAGAAATAAGACAAACAAACAAATAATAGTACACAAGACACAACATAGAACACTAAAGACTAAGCAACATGAGCCCACCAAAAACTGGGGATGATCTCAGGTGCTCATCAAGGGTAAGCAGATCCAGCTCCACATGTGGCACCCGTCGTGTTGTTTTCTTACATATTAGTTTGAGTATCTTACCTCAACTTCTTCATGACCTTGTAATCTTTTGATCTCCTTGACCAGTTTATCTTTATCGTCATTAGCCTCCTCTAATCGACATTCTGTTTCGATCCTCGTTCTCTCCAATTGTTTCGTTAATTTTTCATTTTTTTCAACCATTTTGTCTAGTTTCTCCTTCATTGTTTTCTTCAAACCCTCAACTTCCTGTAAGCAAAAAAAAAGTAGGTTACAGCAACCATATTACATGCAAATTTAAAAGGTAAAAAAAAAAGAACATTTTCAATTGAAAGTTTTTTTTAGACCATTTGGCATAGAAAATAGCAAACCCGCTCCCTGTTTGTGAACAAATTTTGTTGATTATATGGAATCAGTGAACATGACTGTCCCAGCCCCACCCCCCTTTTTAAAAGTTTCTTGGTTGCCACTGATTCATATTTTGACTGGTATACTAGTGAGTGTTCCTTCCTTGTATATCTCATTAGAATAACAAATGACAGTTTAAAAAAATGCACTCCATGATATCATGTATATCATAATGTACATGTTAATGTATTATAATAGTCTTCAAAACAATGTCTCACAATTTTGACAAGCTAATTATAAAATGTCATGTATCATACAGCCAGTAGGTTAACAGCCAGTCAATTTGTTGACCCATTTTTGAAATTGATCATGTGGCTCCCGATATTTTAAATTATTGTACTCTAATGATGTTTCCTTTTCAAGTTTTTTTCTTTGTTCTAAATATTTTGTAACCCCCTTTGGACCTTCCTTGGAAAGCATCTAGATTTTTCCTTTGATTGCACCTAGATTTTCCTTTTAATGCATCCGGAGTTTCTCTTGGAATTGACCACTCACCTTTCTCAAAGTGCTGTTCATTCTAACCATCTGATTGAACTGCTCGTCTCTTTTCGAATGAACTTTTCCAAGTTTGACGAGGAAATTATCTTTTTCTTCCTGACTCAATGATGTTTTATCCAGCATGCACTGTACTAATTGTAACTCCTCCTCTAGGGAAGCTTTCAGATCGGGTGATGATCTGCTGTAGTCTCTTCCCCTACAAATAAATAGATTGCACAATATAAATAAACTCGTCGCAATATGAATAAACTTGTCGCAATATGAATAAACTTGTCGCAATATGAATAAACTTGCCACAATTTATTGGTTTTCTCATTTGAATTGTTCACATTTTGTCATGACAGGTCTTTTTTTTTTAGCATGCATACTACTGTAAATTCAGAAATTATTGCATGCATTTCTTATTGCGATGTTGTCAATTTTGAGAAAATCCAGTTTAATTCATATAAAATATTTCGAAAATGCAGGTTTAAAATTATTGCTTAACAACTCTGTTGCATTATTCACAATATAAGACCTGGCAATAATTTCTGAATTTACAGTATATTCTATAGGTTTTGCTCATTGTTAAAGGCCACATGAATTGATGACCATTAGTTGTATACATCCTCATCTTTTGGTTACATGTAGATAAGGGAACAAGCAGTATACCTCAAAGAGGAGGAGGGAGGGACCAGATTTTCCTCATTCCTTATCTTGTATTCAATTATGAAAAGATTTTTTTTTTAAGGAGACAAAAAAAAACCCAACCCATAACTTCCCCCTTGAAGATAATTGGTTGCTCCCTAACTCTTTAATTGGCAATCATACAACATCTTCTCATTTTATTGTTTTGTTTTGTTAATAAAAAATCGATTTTACTTATATCCATATAGGTAAATCAATTTTCTCAAATTAAGTTAAGATGGAGGGTGGGGGGTCAGTGAAAAACTATGTGAATTAAGTTTTTTATCCTACATTGAACTTTTGATGTCGTCCCTAAGTAGATCTTTAAACATGTTAAATGTTTATGTTATTATTGTTTTTGCGATATCAACATAGGCTGAAACATTAACCATTTAAGGTCAGCTTGTAAACAAAGGATTAACTTTATCTGTTATAAATCTCGTTTTATCGAATTCATGTATCAGGTTTTAATTGCACTGTCTGCCACATATAATGTTTCTCATACAACTTTGACAAACAAATTTTACAAATAGTCTGAAACTGTATTATATATAACCTACATTTTGTAATTACTATTGAGAAGATACAAATATAGTTTACTTTACAATGTACTTTAAAAGATCAAACCTCTTGATTCAAAGTTGAATGTACAAGCTTTTATCAGAGAAGAAAAATATACTACTTTTCACTATGATGTACCATATTTTGACTATTTTATTTATTGTGTCTGTTTATTTAACGCATCATGTAAAAATATCGGAAATTGATGAGACTGTCATTAAAGTGAGGGTTAGCGCTATGAACCAGGTTTAATCCACCATTTTTACATTTGAAAATGCCTGTACCAAGTCAGGAATTTGACAGTTCTTGTCCATTCGTTTTGATGCGTTTTGTCTTTTGATTTGCCATGGACTATGGACTTCCAATTGATCTTCCTCTAAGTTCAGTATTTTTGTGATTTTACTTTTCACTAGAAATACATTATGAATATAACACAGATGTGATAAAACACTAAGGAAAGAACATGTATATCTTAGATTAATTATAGGCCCCATATATATATTACATGTGTTCAAACTTTCCCAACTGATCTTAATTTTGAGCTCTAACCCTAAAATTTTGGTAAGAATTTCTGGAAAAACTTGCTTTAATATATAGTAAACACTTACTTATTTTTTCAATTTCACAACAGAATTGATAAAAATTGTAATCATGGTCATTTGATAAAATAAAAGTACCAGTATGAAAGTCCCAAACTTGTGAACAGAGGTGATCCCCCTTAAAAAAACACCTGATATACTTATGACCATTAAAAAATATTAAATTAATACCATCTGAAAGGTGAAGGGAGTCATCGGATTCACTTGGGAGATCCCATTCTCTAGAAGCTGGTGACCTTGACCTTTCTGTTTCTGTTTTAACTGGTTCCTTGTCTTCCTCATCGTCACTGATATCATCCACATCATCTTTGTGTTTGGATGCTGGGGCTAAAGATACATTAGGAGCAAAACCTCTTTCATATCTATAAATAGAAATAATGCATTGTGAACTGACAATGACAATTTATACACTACAGTTTTACAGCAGATTCCATTGAGTATGTAGGCAAAGGTAATAACTTAGGTTAGCTTGCTTGCTAGCAGAACCGTGAAGTCATTATTAGGTCAGGTAAACTACCCTCTTAACAGAGTAGACTAGTCTGACAGATAATCAATCTATCTGTCTGTAGGACTAGTCTACTTTGAAAAAGGGTAGTATACCTGATAAAATAATGACTTCACAAGCTAGCAAGCAAGCTAACCAAAGATATTACCTTTGCCTACATACTCAATGGAATCAGCTGTAACTGATTACTGTGGATTCATTTATATTACATGTATTTGTGGGATATCAATTCGTATGGTTTTCGTTGGTACAGGTGAACTACAAATTTAAATGCTCATCAAATTTGCTATTGGGTTGAACACTGACTTTGACAAAAACCACAAAATTAAATATTTAGGAAAATGCAAACTTCCTCAATCCACGAAAATTGATACCCACAAAAAATGAAGGAATCTAAAGTATTCTAAATTCGTTTGAGCAAATTGGATATAAAAGGTATATGAAAATTGTCTCCTTAAAAATTCTGGTTTCCTTTCAATGTACATAAACATGTATAATATATAAACTCTGTACTAGTAAGGCAAACAGAAAAATTTTGAAAACGCATGTGAAAATGGCGATATCTCCTATTCATTTGTCAGTTAAAATAATACATATGAAATTTCATAATTGTCCTGGGGGACTCATACCAACATATTAGGTTATCATGTTTACTAAGGTTCAGACTTGGTCCTTTAATATTTGTTGGTCCGTATATAAGTGAAATGAAGGGACAGTTTAAACCGAAGTTCACACAAACATTTAGCCCATACAAAGTTGGTAAAACATTGGAAAAGAAATATAAGTTAAAGCAAACATCAGGTCTAATTTGGTCAAACTATATCTTATAGTACATGCCATATCCAACAACACTGACCTGTCATTGGACACACACCTACTTGGTCATAAATTATTTTATTGATATTCAATAATTCACTTACAGCTAGTAGACCATTAATCTTTGTTTGTTTGGTTCAAGTCCAAAGTCCACAATCAATGGATTTTAAATTATGTAATGCTCCCTAGGTCACCCTGATCAAGTTTCTCTAGTTATATTGATCCATCGGCAGCTATGGAAATGAACAACAAGCTTGACCAATAGCTTGACCAACAGACATAACTTCTGGATTAGGTCCTTCCCTAATTTTATGAGTGCAATTCTAGATTGTGCTAGGACATGGGGGCCATTTCTCATCGGAGGGGTGTGCTTTTGAGGAGTAATTCTTAAAACTTCATTTTAATGTCTGTCAACACTCATCTTTCAACCCCTCCCCCAAAAAATAAATTTACAGAACAAATAAATTGTATTTTTAAAGGTAAAATGACCTCAATAGTCTAATCTGACTTTCAAAACAAAGTTGTACTTTAACAACAATATCTTATCATAGGATAGATAAATAACTCATAGGGCTTATACTGGAATATTTCTAGACATGTCTTAAACTATTCATTAACCAACTTCTAGAGTATACAAGTACTTGAATTTATGCATGAACATGCATGAATATTATATTTTCTTCTGACATGTAGATATGACATTCATTACATCCAATTATTTTTTTATCTCGTTATGTATTGTTTTACAAATATATATATATATATATATGACAATATAATTGTAAAGAAAGAGGGCAACACAATATACTATTAGAGCTGGATCTATAACACTAGAAATATACATGTAAGAACTTACAAAAAGGCTTTTAAATGAAACTTTAGAAGCAAAACATATTAAATCTGTGTCATGCCTGGTAAAAACATGAAATACATTTTAGACTAACTTTTATTCTATGGATTTTCAGAAGTATTTCTAATTAAGTATAAAATGCAATTGAAATGCCAAAATCCTGCTAAATATTTTCTTTTTTTTCAAAAAAACTTATCATATTTCATTTTTTGAAAATATCATTTTTCAAACTAGCACTCATTAAAAGCCATAAAACCCTGTTTCTCATGATTTTTAATAACATATTTAAAACTTCCCCCTTCATTGTTTTTACAAAAATTATAAAGTTGTGATTAAACTATAAAAATTTCCAAAAAAATTGTTCGAAAATAAAACAAAAGACTCAGAAAGTAGTGTTAAACTCATTCATCCTATTTCATTATCAATTCATTACCGTCCTTCAGGGATTGTTGTCTCATTGGCAATCACACCATATTTCCCTATTCTTATATTATTCTCATAAATCAGCTAATTATCTTCGAAAGATTTATGATGGACAATATATATGTTTTTAATATACATAGAAAATGACATGTATATAAAAAAAGTTTTTGACCAATCCACAAAACATATTTGAAAGAATTATTCAATTTATGTTATTATCTTTCCTAATCTCCTTGTCATATTAAAATATATAGCCTGATCAATAGATAATTATAAATCGCTAATCTCGTGAACACACCTTGTACACTCGACCTTCAACTTAACATGCATGCGCTGATTACGATAACAAAAGATAAAAAAAAAAAAAGAATTTTAATCTGATATAAATTGTTCCATAAAGCCTATTGAACTAGTTTATGAAATCATCATGGTGTACAAGTACATGTAGAAAAAATACCCCTTCATGTAGTCTATAAACACACTGCTTTTGCAGAATCAGGAAATCGAGCACACACTGTTATTGTAGACTCAGTAAACCCTGCTAGACCTAGACAAATTGTTCTTGTCTCAGGTCTGAAAAATGTTATATTAATTTTGACAAATTTTGATGTAGTATGATATATTTTAATCATACTTTTATCTCTAACAAGTTTTGACGAGCATTTCTAAATTAACAAGTGCTGCATGTACACCTATCATTTCAAAATATGACGGAGACTAAATTTAAATTTTATATGTGATTTTCATGTACATGCATCAAAGTTTGCAATTGGGATTATGGTCTATTACTTAATACACTGCCAGGGCCATTTGAATTTTTCGAATAAAAGGTGCTACTTGAGGAGTCACTTCCTGTACTGCTAGGCATCAATATTAAGTGCAGAACTTAATAGGAATTCAAAAATGAAATGTCCCCCGACCCCCAAAAGGTCCTCAGGTCCTTGGACACACATTAAGTTGAACCCCTTAAAAATTTGGTTTTTAATATCACATAAAAGCAGATCTCTTCCTCAGTTGTCATCAACAAGCTATCCATTCAATATAAAGTTCACTAGATGTAAAAAAAAAAAAAGGACATGTCAAATTGTGTATTATTTTCCTGACCTGACATGTATATTTATGAGACAGGGTTCGTCAAGGATCACCACACAACTAACATTACTGAACTTTAAAATAATTTAATCTGTCAAAATGACCATTCATAAAATTATATTAGTATTTAAATTTTAAACGTAAACAATGTTATCGACATCAGATTACAGGGCCTGTGTCAGCCAAATATTAATGCTTTCTATAAAAGAAGCTTAGAGTATTAATCTATAAACAGTAGACACTTGTTCAACCCTACAGTATAAGAATAATCTTTTATCCCGATTTTTAAGAGTATAGACTATTATACACAACTAGGTGTATGTCTTCAGTTAAACAATTAAAACATAAATTAGTAAAACGAAATATAAAAAGTGTGAATCTTTGAAGGAGGATGTGTGTGTGTTGAAAGTCACCACTTATTTTCTCTAAATTATAAGCTGTAATGGCAAGGTCAACACTTTTTGAACAACCCCCTACCCCCCCTACCCCCCCCCCCCCTTTTGGCCTTCCAACATTATCAAACTGACATACTGTACTAAAAAAAAAAAAAAAATCTCATGCTCTGTAAAAAAAGACAAAAGTACAAGCTGTGACCATGGAAGTATTATATTGACAGGAACTCCAACAAACCGACTTCAAACGTTTATAGTGCGATGCCGCAAAATCGTTAAGTATCTGTTAATTAATTTGACATCTTTCAATTAGTTGTATCGATGCATGGGTTCAACGACGTTTTCGGGATACTCGTAATTACGGAATTTACCGAAGTAACCGGATGTATACATAAAGTCAAGGATATGACATTTAACGACCATGCCTTGACAGTTGACAATTTATAGTTTTTAGGTTTTCTATGTTAATAAACTATCAACATTTACAAATATTTCACTAATCAATATGGACATGCACGATTTTGACGATGAAGAATTTGAAAAAATTATCGGAGAAGAAATTGAAGAGTTTTATTGCTTTTGTAAATCTGAAACATGTTCAATAGAAAAGATGATTCCGTGTGAAGGACCCGACTGCAAAACAAAATTTTTCCACCACAGTTCCGCCATATCAGTTTACTGAAAAAAGTAATGCTATTCTTCATTTGATTCAGTTGTAGTAAAAAATTAACCATCCCCCTTTTGCGCTACCAATGTGAAACAAAATCATTACTGACAACTAACTGATTAATTTCAAACAGATGCCATATGATCCTCCCCCCCCCCCCCCCCCCCCCCCAAAAAAAAAACAGAAAAAAAAAACATAATCGTTTGCATGGACATCATTTTCAATCGCAAATATCTATTTCTTCTTTATATTCGCTTATTTGTTTCTCTGTTATTTGTTTTGTGCATAATCAGGCCAATAGATTTTTTTTCATATATGAAATGGATTTGCTATAATATGTTTAAGGCTGTAAGGTGACCTATAGTTGAAAACTTCTGTTTCATTTGATCTCTGGTGGAGAGTAGTCTTATTGGCAATCATATCTTCTTATTTTTATATTGAATTATAATAAATGTCTTGTGTAAGGAAACAAATAGTTGTAATCTGCATGTATAATTGAGGTTTACTGCTAACAAATCACTTGTTGAATTGTTTACTGAAAGTCCGGTGTCAAATGTTTCATTCATTTCAACAAAAAGAAAATTTTATAAATTTCCCAAAGCAAATCCGTCAGACGCCAGAGCAATCTCGGACCAGGTTGAATTTAAAAAAAAAGAAGGTGTACATGTAATCTGTGTTTTAACTTGATACATACTAGAGACAATCACGGGCGTATAATTATCCACCTCTTAGTGCTTAAAACAATTTCTATAAATATGTTAAGTTACATTTTACGATCGAGAAACTATTAATATTTGTGTTATACTCGATTAAAATTTACAATCTTTAACTTAAAATTTGAGTTATCAGGCGCCATCAGGCACACTACACGGACATACAAATTATTTTCTGCAAACACTCTACTTCAGAGTCATGTAATCTGCATAATCCGATATTTTCCGATTTCCTAGTTCTAGTGATAAAAACATATTAGACAAAACTAAAAATAATCTTATCTTCTTTCCAAATACAGTTACAGTGCTCTAGCTAGAAATCAAAAGGGGCAGGGTGCCAGTGGAGGGCAGGGCACTTTTTATGATAAGAAAAGGCACTGCTCATTTTTTTGTCTACGTTTCTATGTGTATCACGAGTTATGGAATCTCTTTTTTTTTTTTTACTGTATATGTTGTTTTTTTTTTAAATAAAGATGCTTTTCAACTATAGTCCTTTATTTCATTGTTTGTGTAGTTATGAATGGTATAGTACATCTTCATCAACATATTATGTTTTTACAGTTTAACTTCACTCTACCCAATATCAATGAAAATGTGTTTTTTTTTTTTTTATCTATATAGGAATTATAGCTTATAAAACATCAATTTAACTAGAAATGAGAGCATTACTAATTTAACAATGTTTAGAACATGGATTGCTAAAAGTATAATTATCAAGTAGAAATTGCAATATATATTTTTTAATATGTTCAAATACAGTTAAAATCTAAAAGGTAACATTATTATGTTATTATATATTCAATTGGTAATTTATTCCTTTTTTTGATACTAGATAATATTTTTAGAGCACAAATTTGTAATAAGCTAAAACAGGGGAAGTAACTCCAAAATCAATTTCCACCACGTTTGGTTTAATTAAAAACTGTGCTTGTCGCTAACAAGTTGAGATGGAAGGCATTTCTGTAAAGGCAGAGTTTTATTTTGATGACTTAAATTCAATTCTAAAGTCATGAAAGTCTTCATTTATACGCTCTTCCATTGTGATTTGGAGATCGAAAATGCCGACCCAAGCTAAACACACTCGCTGACACATTCATCAAAAGTATGACAAAAAGATACATTGTCCTAATTAAATTACCTAGTTATTAACATCTTTGAAGTCTTTATCATTGTAATTGATTGTAATGACATGATTAACCTGGGGGCAATCACACAGGTGTCATATAAGTAATTAACTTGGAGATCAGAAATCGATGAAACAAAATTTTACCAAAACGGCACAAGATAATTTTGGATAAAGACGTCAGGGCAGAAGGGCGCGGATGAAGGCACCCAGGGCGCCGCTGAGGGCACCCAGGGCGCGGCGCCCTTCTATTTTGGGCTAGCGAGACCACTGAGTTATTTTTCTTTTGTCATTCTGTTAAATATGGACCGATTTTTACGATTGTTTCAGCTGTAGTCTTTAATTATTGAATAGAAACAGGTGTCGTTATTCATGTAGCGATTCGCAATTAGCCACGGGAGTTTCCGTGTTTATTTGCATTGGTAGGTAGATTAGCCCCTCGATAACAGATCACGTGATAAGATCAGTTTCTGTAAACTACACACGCGAGGGCGGCATCGCAGATACCCCACAAAGGAGTTATCACATACTTGACATACTGAGTCGGAACCTTTTATTTTCCTAAAGAAATCAGTGGGGTGCGAATGTGCTAATTTTTCGTTGGAGTTCCTGTCAATATAATACTTCCATGCTGTGACCAAGGTTGGCATATTTTTTTATACCTGAACATAAAATGCTCTATCTACATACCGTGATGATTCAGATGAAGGAACAACTCGGTCCGGATTCAGTAAAACAGGAGGTCCAGACTGTAGGTATGCAGGAATTCCTGGGAAGCTAAAAATAGACACACAATTGTTAACAGAATAAACACAATCAGCCAAAATAATAAGTACAAATGTATACCTACGGCCATAAAAAAATTATGTTTTTTTACCCTAACTCTTCCTACCCAAAAATAGCAGACTACAAAAAATAAACTTAAAAAAGGTTGCAATTTATCTAAGACAATTTTCACATTTATGTTACAGCACTATAAATGACAGGTTTTTTTGTGTGTGAGGGCAACAGTATATGACAATTTACCATTAAGGTAACAGTTTTACCAATATGTTATCATTCACAGTTTTTTTTTATGGAGGGTAACAGTATATCACAGTTTTATCATGAAGGAACAGGGTTACAGTTACTTTAAAATGCCAAAATATTATTCTAAGATTAAATAATTTCAAATTTCACACTAGTTGCCTTGGTTGATTTCATGCTTTCAGCAGTTTTTGTGGTTAATAGTTTCAAGCAGCTAAAGTATGATGCTCAGCTGTTTTTATTTCTTGTGTTACAAACAAAATTTTCTGAAGTAGCTTTAGGACATAGACAGTACACGTAGCCAACACCGTTGCAAGACTTATTAAATTATCATTTCAGTCTTTAATTTAAAAGCATTATTGAAAATTCTCGAAGCTTTAAATAATTGATTCTTTTTTACATTGTTGAGATATATATATGTACATTTGAATGAAATATCTTTTAAATATTCTCGTCACATGAGAGAAACTGTCATGTCTAATGTCATAAAACTTCCTGACAAAAATTGAGAAAATGTATGTGTAGGTTTTTAAATATCAAAATTAGGTACAAAAGTAGTCCTATTAAAAGGACATCACAAATGTTTTTGTTAGTTCCAAACCTGGAATGTATACACTTCTTAGATTTCATTAACAGGTAAAGGTCAGATGGAATAATTAATTCTATTATGATCAGGGGATTAACCCACATGTATCTATTCATTCAAGATGGATGTAAGGATTATTAAACCTCTAGCAAATGGCAATGGCATAATAAAACCATAGTAACGGCCATCATCGACCAATCAAACTGTCATAGGGCTGAAAAACAATTCCTTTTATTACAACTTATAAAATATGAAAATAGCATTAAAAGTTATATAGGTATAGTTCCAAGTTCAAGTTCAGTATGTTATTGTCAAGGGATAAATTGAAAATGCCCATTAAATGATGGAAGAATAACAAAGTTCAATTCAAAGTATTATAATGTTCTATGAATTTGTGAGATACATTTTGTACATGGTTTTCATGAGTACTAAGATAAACCACCAATTTCAAAGTCTTTATTTTTTATATGCTTGTATGCGGAGTTCGGCAAATCTACAATACAAAATCAAATATCCACAAAAAATCCGTAGCCATGAAAGTTACGATACCAATTTTATGGCATCTACATATACATTATATATTTTATATTTGCAGTTTGACTTTTACAATGTATTTAACAGTGGGTTTGTGGTCATCTATATTTTATGGCTGACCATAGTACTGACCATTCCTTGTGAAATATACTTACTTTTCTCTGAGTATAGATGATGCATTATGAAGCAGTTTTCCGTCTTTTAATGCCAGTGATGACCATGGTGTAAATGCCGATAAACCGCGTACTCCGGACGATTCTGACCAGGAGCTACTACTTGACCCACTAGAACTTCCACTTTCTTCACTTTTAGATCTTTTAAGTTCTGTTGGGTCGCAGATTTCCGGTCGCTGTAAAAAGAGAGTTATAACAATATACATTCTGATACTAAATTAAAACAATAACATTTCATGATCAATAACTGCAACTTTCCGCATTAATTGTACAATTATCAAAAACTTAATATATGGTTCGGTAAACCTTCAAACCGGTTGTATTCTGTTCAATAGATAGAATAGGGGTCTAAAGACCCTCATTTTAATTATAGGTAGTTCAAGATTGTTAATACTACAATAATAGCATGAGAGAGGGTCTGGATGGGGGGGTCTATTATTCTGTAAACATTTAATTTTCAGCCCTTTTTTCTCTACTCTTTAAAAAATTAACCCCTTTTTTCTCTAGTCTTCAAAAATTGACCCCTTTTTCTCTAATCTTCATTTTTTTTGCCCGTTATTCTCTAATCTCCATTTTTTAAGGGCATTATTCTTTAATCATTTAATCCCATCCAAACCCTCATGAGAGTCCATGCGAAATTGATCATAATAATATTCCTGATTTTTGAAATTGATCATAATATAATATTCCTGATTCTGATGGTATTTACAATTACTTGTGAGTACTCAGACTAATTGGCTACCATTTTAAACTGAAAACATTGTTGAATCTAAATGGGGTTATTCTATTGTTGAATCATCTACCAGGTAAAAGTATATCTTAAAATTTTACATGTAGCTCAAATTATATATGTTTAAATTTATTGGTTATAAATTATGCACATTATATTTAAAACAGGTACTCTTGCATGATAAGCAATAACTTATAATAAACTAATACATATCGGCTGTGTCTGCCTCAGTGCACAAGTTTTTCTCATTCTTTATCTAATTCAAATAAGGTCACAGTCGCTGGTTTTATATTTTTAAAAGTCATTGTGTATAAAGCTCCACTTAGCCCAACCTACATGTACTATGTATAAACAAACTAAGCATTTCATAAAATTCCTAACTTCCCAAGGTCATTTTTCTATATTAAAATTATGATACTTCATGATCAGCCGTATTTGACTATGTAAATAAATTTCAACATACATGTAGGCATTTAAAACTTAATTGTGATTGGAAACACTGTAAATTCAGTTTTGTCATTTTTTTTTTACTTAATGCGAGATTTAATATAAAAATTTTCAAAATGCGAGTTTTAATTGTAATAATAACCCTGTCTCATTTTTCACAATTATTTAAAACATTGCAATTGTTTCTAAATTAACAGTATTTACCAACAAAATGAAAAATACTCATTAATATGCTTTTCACATATACAATAACAAATAAAACTGTGTGTGTGAACATTTCATTATCAGTTTGGAATGCATATTGACCAACATCCTACAGATTATATAAATTATTATTAAGAGAAAGATTATACAAGTTATATTGACATAGTAATGTATAGCTTGGACATTTACCAATATCTAGAGGGGTAAAATGTATTGATGGTCTAGGGTCTAGTCAGTGCTGATCAAAATTATCAGCCCCCAGGTAAATAATTTATTACTGGTATAAAAGGTCACCTGGGTCATTTTCCAGGTGTTATATAATATTTCTACATGATGGCTCAGTATTATGTATTACTTGACCCTGTGACCTGTAATTTTACCTACAGTCATGTAATTGCCTTACATTATAATTGCTCTTTATGATGATATTGTACACCTGTGTAAATCTGTGAATACAAGCCAAATTGCCCTATCATCATTCCTGTCCAATAGCAATAGCTGGTATAACATTTGATGTTTAAAACTATATCATTTTATACCATAATTTGAATTCTTGGTAAAACAAAAAATTGTGCAACACTATAATGGTCTTAAAGTACACATAGTATTTTTCTAACAGTTTGAATTTTCGTATTTTTTTATGTTCCTATATAATTTAATTTACACCATAATTTGAATTCTTACAAAAAAACATTATTTTAACAGCACTTGGTAAAATTTTAAAACATATTTCAAATTCTTTGTATTTTTTTTATGTGCAAATTTTGTGATGTTTGAATGCTGTCCACTTTTTACAATAAAGATGTTTAACCTTTTTTGAAAGAAATTTGGATGGACAGTTTTGATACTGTAAACAGACTTATTTTCCTGACTTTCACAAATAGAAAAGTATTGCGAATACATGAATATGTAAAATTGGATAACTTTTTATATATGTCCTAAATCTGTGAATACCTTACTTTTCATTTTTAAACATATTGTGTTGTATAAATATCATAATCTTACATTACAATGTACGGTATAGCCAAAAAATTAAAGGTTTTGGTAATGTAATGATCTATAACCACGGTAACCATGCATCAACTTAAATGGCTATCATTACTTGTTCTCCCTCAGTGAGTAACCATTATGTTTACATTTTTAAGTTTGTTTTTCAAGGTATCATTTTACAAGTGTCATTTAACTAAACAATGAACTGTCTGCACTTAATATGCTTTAAAGCATTTTCGGCAGACTGCGGTTTGGTTCGAAAGTGCACAATAATCCTGCACCATGATTTATTTTTTAAAGATTAGGTTTTGAAATTAAAAAAAAACTTTAAATCTGCAAGTGCATTTGACCATAAAATTACAAAGAAAATGCAAAACCTATTTGTAATTAATAGGTTTGTAAAAACCAAAATAGAAACAAACCCATGCATTAAATGTACAAGAACAGGTAACATGAATGTCACATGTCTCAGGTAAAACTTGGCAATTTGCCACTGGAATGAATTAACCGAATTTACTATTCTTCCATACAACAATGGTATCTAAGTTCGCTGATCAATATAATACATGTATATACACTATGTACATATCTATAAAATCTATATATCCATGGCTAAAATGTCATTGACTGTTAGGCTGTCTATCAAATCTCACATACATTTGTAGTCTGGATTTTGTCTACTAACTTTATTATTCTTCCTGACATAAAATCTTCTCCAGTATGTAAACTATGCAGATGCCATATTTTGGGTTTGGGCATATTGCCCTTGGCAGAGAATGTAAATTTCAATTTCACTGCTAAAAAAATCAGCTACGATTGTATTTTTGTAACTGATTGAACTTATATCTACACACAGGAATGATAGAATTTTCATTCTCAAGTGTTAACATGAACATACTCTTTGGTCCACACAAATATTTTGGTTTGCCCAAACCCTACCCAAAGGTTGAGACAGTGGGTAGGTAGGTAAGGCATTTTCTTTTTTTTTTTCTTCAAAAAAGAAATTGAAGTATCAGATGTTAATTAGTCTTGACATGCCTATTTGATTAAAAAAAAACTTCTTCAAATCAGGACAATTAAATAATTTGAGTAGGCAGCTTTTTTCTGGGTAGGTATCATTTGGGCAAACAAACCTATTCTTTTTTATGGCCCAACTGATTGAACTTATATCTACACACAGGAATGATAGAATTTTCATTCTCAAGTGTTTACATGTACATACTCTTTGTGGGACTGTACAAAACTTCAATCTTTTACATGCATTAGATGTACATTTTATATCTGATTGATTGTTTGTTGGTGTTTAATGCCACTTTCAGCACTATTTATTGCCAAAATGAAATAATAAGGCTTTTTCAGGTTCGTTATACAGCAACTTGAAGAGTCCTCAAGCCCTGCCGGACCATAAATTTTGTATCAAAATCACTAAATAAATCTGGAAACAGGATCAACATTAATTTAATTTACAATTAAATTCCAATCGTGAACCTTGACTTTTTCAAGTTCAAAATGAAGTGGATGTAAGCAGTTATAGGCAACTGTACATGTACCACCTTCAGAAATGAGAAAAACACATACTGTATGGTCGGTGATAAAAACCTTCTATCACTCAGCCCCAACATGAAAAATATGAAATAATTCAAATGAGAAAACAAGTAATGCTTATTCCAAATTTAATTAAAAGTGCAATTAAAGTAAACAAGAGTTTGTTAGATGGAATATTGAATTGGATACGCATTAGATAATAAATGTACTTTTTCAATCCACAAGAGAGCACGACCTTTTATAAGATTATAAGTCATGACAAGAAAAGCCTTAAATGAGGAAAACATAAACCTCCAGAGTATTTCAGTTTCAGTACTTTTATAAAATTACCTTTCTTTAAAGTGCTTTTACGTAAGGAATAAAAGACAACCTTTTATAAAATAATAAGTCATGACAAAAAAAGCCTTAAATGAGGAAAACATAAACCCCAAGAGTATTTCAGTACTCTTATAAAATTATCTCTGTTAAAGTGCTTTTATGTAAGGAATAAAAGATACATGTACAAAAATGTATCATACTGACAATCTTAAGGGTGATCCAAGTACAAATTCATTTGCTTATACTACAGATTTGTTTAGCACTCCAAGGGTGGAATATACATGTATATTACAGGGGCGGATGCAGGAATTTTCGAAAGGGGGGTGCTAACCAGGGCACCAGGGCAAAGGGGGGTGCAAAACATATGTCCCGATACAAATGCATTGATCGGCAAAAATAAAGGGGGGGTGCGCACCCCCGGAACCCCCCCCCCCCCCCTGGATCCGCCACTGTATTAGAACCTTCAACTTTTCTTGTCATTGTAAATATCTTGACATCTCATTTTTTCTGAATCTTTCTTTAATATCAAAAGGAGGCTGCTGTACTATAAAGCAGATAAAACTGGTACAATTACATGTGTATATATGAATTTCTTTTTACAATGTAAATTATAATCAGGACAAAATAATATGTTTGGCATCACCTTTATGTCTATTTCAGCTTCTGACCCGTGGCTTTGTTGTGCATATTTCTAAAAAAGTGGTGGCCCTGAGGATTTGAACACAAAATTTTTGAAAAGGACTGACACAATTTTAGTATTTTTGCAATAGCATTTATAGTTATAGGACCAGCTGATTTTCTTGCAGAACCAACAGAAAAAAAAAGATTTCACAAACTCTGGTTGTGGTCCTGCAGTATTTCACAGAAATTTGACCTTTCTTTAGAACAAATTTGACAAGGACAAAATTATGCAGTATGATCTTTCTACATGTATATTTCAAGTTATCAGTTTAAAATGAAGGATGGAAAATTTTACCATCATAGAGATAACTGAAGGTTATATTTAATAATCTGGACTGCTTCCTATAATCTGTCATAAAAAAGATTTAAGGATGGCAGATAAGATATATAAACATGGATTAATTAATTATTAGATGAACATAATTAATTTAGATTATGTGTCTATTCAAGACAGGATATTTAGATGCCAAAAAAAATAGCCATAATCATAAAAATGCCAACAATTGAAGAATTTTATTGGGAAGCATTCTTGAATCAACCTTAGAGTCATTATCATGCTACATGTATAAACAGGATAAATGTAAAAGGGTATATATCCTCTTACATTGTATCATGTGTTTCATTTACATTTTACATTAGGTCAAATTTCTGTAAAACGGTTAACATGGTTAACCCCAGTAAATTTTTTAAATTATGGATACATACAATATATGTATATGGTCAATGAAAATTGAATATTGGTTTTGCCTAACACAACATGTTATTGTACACAGCAAACATATGCTGAATATATCTTTTATACATGAACATGTACTTTATACATTTACATGTACATATTTCTCAAGGCAACATTTGCTATATTTGTTATCATGAAAAAGGTGTATGATCGATCCAAGGTATATAATATATATTGTAAAGAGAAGTACATTTACATTTGAAAGATGAAGAATTTCAGACCTATAGTTCATGGATCCTGCATTCAATTTTTAATGAAAGACATAAATTTCATACATGTAGATTTGTAAGTCACAGCTTTGTTTATTAGGCAATCCACAGGTGGAAAAAATAACTTACATGTGTATTTAAATAAATTAATTTATCACAGATTCACAATCTTTTAATTAATAGAACCTTGAATACATTGTGTATTAAATATATACATAGTCCTAATCTATGATTATGTCATGTATGTGCAACATGAGCATTACCAAAGTACACAGTTCATTACAATGTTTGCTGTATATTATCATAGAAAAGTTACATAATACATAAGTCATTATACTTATATATAGTACAAAAAAAAGTATGTGTGTTTCATCCTTGAGATAACCTTGTACACTGACACTGTCACTATATATAGGGTATATAGGTACAAATTCTTTTTTAATTTTACATTTGTACTTACAAAGTTTAAGTATCATTCGGATGCCTGTAATTTTGTAGTGACTGATCTACCATACATGTATTAAAGTGGCAATTATGATTTAAGGCCAAGGGTAGACATTTTGAGGCATAAAAATAATGCTTCAATAAGGAAACACATTCAAACCACAAATATTTTTTAGTGTTGGTCTACATATAATTTGTTTAAAAAAAAATTAAAAAGTGTCAAAACATGTAAATATATTCAATCATATCATTAAACAATGCCATACACCTACATGTACATGTAGTTTACTATCAAACATGCATATTATCTTTAAATTTAATATGCTAAAATGTTATCAATCTTCAAATAAATTTACATATATTTGAACTTTATTTTAAGAGTTTTTTTCAACATTGATTTTTGAATAATTACATGTATTTAAACTTTATTTTAAAAGTTTTTTTTCAACATTTGATTTTTGAATAATTACATGTATTTAAACTTTATTTTAAGAGGTTTTTTTCAACATTGATTTTTGAATAATTGTGATAAATATGAGACTTTTTGAGAGTAGAGTTTGTAATACATGGGATCACAGTCTTTTTTATTTACAAGCCTACATATCCCATCATTAAAATTTACGCGAAAAAGATACAAGGAAAACCATAAGCTATATCAACTCAAAGATGATTTTAAGGATTTTTGAGAAGACTGACTTGGTGTATTGGGAATCCTTTAAAATAGATGTATATGTACATTGTAAGTGTTTTTTAATTGTTCTTTTTGAAAAACATAAGTTTAACTAAAAAATTTATCAGGGATCCAAAGAAAACATTACATGTAATTAAATCAAAAAATCTTGCAACAGCTGAGACAGATGGTTTAAAACTACAAAACAAACAGTATACAACTACAGTAGTAAGTAGTAGTTGTAAATAATGTACATGTAGTTTTAAGAAATCAATGTTTACGACGTTTAGTGAAATTTAAACAGATTTGACAAAACTACTGTCAGATTTGGATTCCCGTTTCATAAATAACGATTGACAGCATTCATGATAAACCTTTGAAAGTTTTGAGTTCACAAACCTGAAGCACAATTTTTTGAGAATTTAAGTTGGATTAATATGTTGGCTTGAAGAGAAGAATTTTACATTTTACGTAGGACTTGTGGTTAAGCGTAAAGACTAGATTGATCAGTATCTTAAAATTCAAATAACTAACCTGCTTTCGTTTATATTTCTTTGAAGTATCGAATCTTGACTTCATGTACTGCAATACTTCTTTCACTCGATCACGGTTTTCTTGATCTTTAGCCAACAATAAATAAGATCTCCAATGTGATGAATCAAATCCCCAATGACAAGTTCTGTTTTCCAGCGCTTTATGCGAATGACGAACAAATTCACTTGGTGAAAATGAACCCATACAGTCAACACACTGAATACATTTGGCAATGGGTTCCACATACATCTCAGGACTAAAGATCCCTTTACATTTCCCGAAACATTCATGATAAACTTTAAAGCTGTCCCGTGTAGGGGGCTCAGAACATTTAGCAGGTGCCCTATGAAGTAGTGCATTGCACAATCTTTCAGCGTCAGTTTTTGTAAGAAGTCCACAACTCGGTGCCCCTAATGGAAGAATCCCTGTCATTTTTAATGTATGAAGCTGTTCAGGGTTACACCGTGAACAAAAAATATGAAGTTCGTCACACACAGCATTTATTTGCTGTAAACTAAAATCCCTCAGAACCGTATTTAGAATCTGTGGTAAACACAACCTTTTTTCACCTCCAACTTCAAAACAAGCAATGGTTTCGGTTTCTAACAATGTATCCGTTTTTTCACTTTTAGTAGCATCCACAGGTGCAAATACTGGAAATTGTTGCACTGGGAAGGGCGGAGGTCCTCTTAGAGGGTCATACTCCAAACCCTTTTCCGGAAGTTTTTTAAGTGCTTTACGGTATTCCTCAATGTCACTTGGTGAAAGAAATCCAGCGGACCAGGGCCTTGTAAACTCCGCATGGCTGATGTTTGAAAGTTTTTGATAACCCTCTCTACATGAGGGTTAACAACTTGTGATCTAAGATGTTCCATTAAATAATTGTCACATTCGAAATAAAATTCCGTTTAACGTTCCTCTCCGTTACTTAGTTCAAGCAATACACACATACGTCTAACGTCTCCCCACTGTCGGCAGTTGATAACAAACTGAAATACTTGGCTGTTCCGTTAATCAGTCCTACTACTACGATTACGCGATAGTAGTTATAAAGTTCAATAAAGGTCGATATTATAAGGAAAAACTGTAGAGAATAATTTCTTTATTTTATGATGTTTAACATCTGTCAATATTTTAAGGATAGTCGAAGCTTTTTAATATACAAAAACAATAGACATTGTTGATTATACATAACACGGTCTGCCGATCCGTTGACTTCCCACTTCAATGACTTGTATGCATATTTATATGCATATCTTGCGCTTAAAACTTGTTTTGCAACCAGATAATTAGAATACAGTTTAGTTTTTCAATTTATTGATATGTAACGGATTATATGAATGTTAATTATGAATCATCTCAAGATGAAATAAAGGTGTATTAAAATGGTCATTGATCGTTCGACCGTCTGGCGCTTTGGTAAATTGACATTAAAGTCGTCTCGACTATATGTCCGCGCTGACGTCATACGTCTGCAGAATCAACTATAGTCTGTTTCAAAATAGAGATATTGGAAATTCCGCGACTGTTGAATAATCAATGCTACTGATTACTTCTATAGTTAATGGTTTACTTTATTAAGTTTTCACCAACAGAAAAGTTTATGGGATTTTTTCAACAAGTTTGAACTAAAATTGTTTGTTTTTAGAATTGAACTTAAGTATCAATATGATTAAATTAACACAACATTATACTGACAAATGGGATAACATTTTCTAATTTTTTTTTAATAAGACAATTTTTTTCTTTTAGCTTTTTGATAACATACAAAAACCAAGATTGAAAATCAATGTTGAACATTTTTGTATTTTTTTTTTCGAAATATAACAGGATCAAAAGTGCTATTTTTTTCACAGCCATTCTGTTTATATTTTTTCCTTCATTTTTTTTCTTTATCAAATAACACGGAATAAAATCATCTTACATCCAACTCCACCGCCCCCCTTTCCCCCGTATAAAAAAAAATTGTACAGGCGTTTGGGATCGACCCCCCTTTTTTTTATATATTTTTTTGCATTAGAGTGACGTTAAATAGATAAACTACTTTTATTGCTCTTATTGGAATATGGTATGGATAAGAGAATGAACACATTGGATCTGTGAAAATCATATAGAAATTTAAAAACGTTTACTTGAATTTATGTTTAAAAAAAGTTTTAAAAAACGAGGACCCATTCCCACTGCCGCTTGTGCCGTTGAGGACCATATACTTGTGTTTTCTATCTTATGTATTTGGTTATTCTTTGTTTTTGGGTTGCTGTCTCGTATAACCAACAAATAGTCTTTTTATTCGTATATTTATTAAAGATATCATGTATTTTACGGATCATTTTAATAATATTGACATGTTTTTAAACACTGCATGTGTGTATACATTTTGTTGCCTGGTCGTGTTTCTACAGCAGATGTGAGAGGTTATGCCCTTTCTAAAGATGCGGTAATTTTGTAACATGTGTAAAAACTATCTCATTTCGAATTTTTGAATTGAAATACCGTCGAAACAGATGTTTTTTGTTCCTCTCGAGGTTATATCCGTTATAGACACGAGGAGACGTGTTTTTAATATGTCTCTAAAGTACGGTATATTAATGAGCAAGTTTGTACTGACGTCACCGTTGAATATAATTTTGACACGTTATGGCATATATTAGGGTTTTTTTTTGGGTAAAAAACATAATCATGCTTCGAACCGTCGATTACGAATATAAGATTTCGACTTCATGGCTTAATTTTGAATGAAGAACATCTATCTGGATAGATATTATTGATTGGTGGATCCAGAAAGAAGGAGGGGAAGGGGTCCTTTTTCGTATTTTTTTTTTAATAACGTGATATTTTATGGTGTTTGAAACCTGTTTAATTTTCAAAATGTCACGATCCGCGCATGTCATAAGACTAACGCCCATGATTAAAAGAAAAAAGAGGAGCTTTAAGATGCTTTAATGTTGTGCTTCTAGAATCTTGATTTGCTTTACATGTCACATTGATCATATTATATGGGTATAAGACAATATAATTGACTTGGGTACTCAAGTTATTAAATGCTGCTCCTATAACCATTGTCATTTTTATTTTTTTATTAATTTTAACGTTTTGTGCAGCGTTAAGAAATGGTGTATGAAAAAAGGGACACTTGGGAAATAGCACCCCTTCACTGTGTTGGTTGAATACTCGTACGAGGAAGACACACTCCTAACAGGTTTGATGAATTATCATCATACAATTAACCGAAAGCACCGGCTCGGTGGTCTCCTTGTACCTAGCAAGTTCGCCTTTAGGTCCTTTGATTCGGTCAACCATAAACTTAAGAATTGTTATATTCTGCTCATCCACTAAGCATGTGTCATTTAAGAGCAAGATACTTGCCAAAAAGCTGTTGAAAAAATGTCAAGGTGGATTGATTTGTCTAATTGGACTATTATTTGTGAACGAGCACATTAACAATCCAACTCATTTTATTATTCTTGTTAAAAGTTGAGTTTATATCGCATTGGTCTTTCATGCATTATTTTGTTCACAAATCAGGCCGTTAGTTTTCTCGTTTGAATTGTTTTACTATTGTTATTTTTGGACCTTTTATCGCTGACAATATTTTGTTCATTGTTGAAGGCCGTACGATGACCTATAGTTGTGAAACTGTATGTAATTTGGTCTCTTGTTGAGAGTTTTCTCATTTACCACAGTTTCATATTTTAATATTTATATTCAAATCATCGCATTAACATGCATGTTCCTGTCCTCAATTTGCATTTAATTTGCCACTGGACATTAACCATCCATCCATCATCATCATCATCTGCAATTGAAGTAAATCGGCAGTATTTATGAGAGGCTTTAAGTGTTTAAAATCGTCAGCCCATCTATTGAAGAGGATCTGAACAGGGTTAACCAAATATTTGACAAACAGTGTAAAATAAAAGACAAGAGATATTAAGAAATGTAAAATTAAAAAGATTAAGGAATAATGGTGTGCTAAAATATTAAGAATATCGAGAATAATGGACAATCTAATTAAAGAAAGTAGAGAAATATTGGTCTAAAAAATTAAAAAATATAGAAAAAAATGCTCTAAAAAAAATAAAGAATATAGAAAAAAATGGTATCAAAAATTAAAGAATATAGATACGAAGGACCCCATTCAGACCCACATCTAATGAAAAAGCTACCCATCATTTTAACTGTATTATTTAGTTTATCACGACGTTTTTTTTCATTAGTTTAAAAAAAAATATGTAAGAACTATAATTTTAAGTTCTTCTGGTATATAAGGAAGAAGATCGACGGAAATATAAAAACAGATCGTCAAATAGATTTGTACTGCATGGTTAGTACCCATAGGAATTCTGATATTTTGACGCCATATTATATTATTCCCATAACTAACAAACATACTGTCAAGCAATACATTTTAAGCCTTGATCATGTCTGCGGATTTCCAAGAACAATGCATTTTATTTCTTTTATGTCTAAAGAAAATTATTACAACGGATGTATTCAAGACCTGCTTCCTTCTTCCAATTAGTTTACCAATATTATTTTTTACCAGGTTGTGGGGAATAGGAATGCATACGAACGAACCTATGAAAAACTAATAATGCTTAGCTGGGAAAAAAATTACTGAGAAATAGCTTCGAAAACCCGCGTCCTACTAAGATTTGAATTAGATTATTATTTTTTTTCAAAATTCTTTCATTGATGGTAAATACTTTTGAGGGTAAAAAGTAAGGTTTTGGAAAAAATGATTCGGATTTATCTACCAAATTAGTTTTGTGAAGGTATCGAAAACATGCTTGGTTGATAGATTGTTTATAAGGTCATAGTCGGATCTAGGGGTTGATTTAATAGGGAATCCCTGAAGAATGACTTTGGGATCCGCCACTGAAAGTGCTTCAGATCAGCTTAACCATTTTTGTCTTTATCATGGCTGCCAGTTTTTAGTTGGCAGAGGAAGCTGGAGTACCAGGTCTAGAGATCCGCCGATTTTATTCTCTCCAAAAAGGACATTATTTGCATGTTAAACCGACTTTCTCTCGGCCTTAAAGTGATGATTAGGCTGCTTTTAAAAAAAAAGTTTTCTCTATTGTCCGTTGTGCGCTATTTTCCTTCTTGTAATATAAACCCCTATCTAATGTTGAAGACAGTATATTGACATGAAGATTTCTTTTGAATTTTGTCGAAAAAAATCACAAGAAACGTTGTCTCTCAGATTTATTTTGTTTCAGCGTATTTCTGGGAAACGATTGATTTCAGATTTTCAGGAACATACTTTTTTCCAGATGGAACGATTTTCTAGTCATCGGACCACCTGTAGACTATAACGTTTATTTGTGTATTTCAATGTTAATCAATTAACACCGTACGACACAGCTGAGACAACAAGTCGAATTGTCACCTGGAAGGGTCTGGTCAAGTGGTCAAATCCAGTCTTCGCATGATAGTGCGTCACAGGAATATACTGATTTATTTAAGAACTGTGTTTTGCGTCAGAAATTCAACTTTTACTAATTCGTAGATAGTTTTCAATGTTTTTAAATTAACACCATACGACACAGGGGCGATGGCAATTCGAATTATCATATAGCATGATCACCAACTAGTCAAATCCAGTCTTCATATGCCAGTGATTCGCTGCAGTTAGTACTGGTTTATTTCGGAACCAAGCTTTGTATCAGAAACTCTATTTTAACGCACGTCTGGCGTATTAAATTATAATCCTGGTACCTTTGATAACTATTAATTTGTAAATAAAAATCTATTTTCGGAACTTTTTTGTTTTATTTTGATAATTTTTGAAAAAGAGATAGTACAATGTAAAAGTTATTAACACCTTCACAGAGGATTTCAGATTTCATAAGGAAATATCCTTTATCAGTATTTTACATAAAATGAGCCGTCAGACAAACGGAATACATAGGCGGATCCAAGAGGGGGGTGCTTTCGTTGTAAAAAAAATGGTTGATTATATAGGGAATCACTGAAGCATAACTGGAGCGCCCCCCCCCTTTAGGTCAGTCAGCGCCCTCTTACAAAAAGTTCTGGATCCGCCACTGGGTTATGGCGCACTGATCTTTGTCCCCTCTTAAGCCCGACTAACAATTATATTTTAGCGGGGTGTGCTGATTTTAACATTGATTCAGAGTAAGCGTTTCCTGAATCTCAATGTTACAGCGTTACACATTGATTTTCAGGAGAGAAAAACGGCGAATACACCCGATAACACCATTTGTGTATAAAACCCTATTAAAAATACGTGCAAGTTAAGAAAGGAATGTATCTCCCTCATGCAAAGCTCTGATTCCTTTCACGGATTTGGCTATACTTTTTGGACCTTTTGGATTATAGCTCTTCATCTTTTATGTAAGCTTTGGATTTCAAATATTTTGGCCACGAGCATCACTGAAGAGACATGTATTGTCGAAATGGGCATCTGGTGCAAGAAAATTGATACCGTTAATTTTATTAAGAAAATAGGAATAAGATTTTTAAAATTTCGATACGTTTGGCTGTAGTCTGCTTTGAAATACAACGCAGTTCTGTTGTAAACGAAATCACTGTCATTAATCATTGGAAGAAACAATCAATTATAAAACTGGATACCATGCTATTTGTTTTGTTCCATCAACTTCAATTTCATTCAAGAAAATTGGTAATTCATTATTTTTTTAAGATTGTAGCAACTTTCATTTCAATCCTCTCTATAATGTTCTTTTGTAAAATTTAAAAGTACGCGTCGTCCGAATGGGATAGTAAAAATTAATATCACAAAAATAATGAACGCTGACGAAAATTCAAAAAGAAAAGTCCCTAATCAAATGACAAAATCAAAAGCTGAAACACATCAAACGAATGGATAACAATATATTCCTGACTTGGTAAAGACATTTTCTTATGTAAAAAATGGTGGATTAAACCTGGGTTTAAGGCTAGCTAAACCTCTCACTTGTATGACAGTCGCATCCAATTCCATTGTATTGACAACGATGTGTGAACAAAACAAACAGACATAATAGGGAAAAATGTCAAAAATATAGATACAACAACAAACTTTTCCTGAATAGGAAAGCAAGCGTTACCGTCAATTGAGTTGGAAAGCAAGCGTTCTAATTATTCTCCATAATGATGCTTTAGCATTTTGAATATCATTCTAAGTGCGTTAAACTCTTGTGAATTCCGTTACCTAAATGTTAAGCAAAAATGTCTTAAGCACTTAGAGAGAAAACTGTTGAAAAACAAACATTTCGTTAATATTACTGGTACCAAATTTTGAATTAAAACATCTGATTTTAAGGAGATATTCTTCAAATTCAGTTTTTAAAACATTTAACTTGACTTTGGCTATCCGTTTATTGGACACAATTAGACAAGTATTCCTTAAATTAACACGCTGGCGATTGAGCCGAAAGAATGTCAACTAAGGGAAGATTTTTAAGCATTACAAACGATTTGTCAAAACCATTGCATCATTACTGCCTTAAAGGTAAAACAAGAACCAGAAAATTATTTTAACGAAATCATCTAATTTTATCAAGTTTTGTATAGAAAAAAAAGATAGGTCTGACCTGGGACTATTAGTATAATAGTCCCAGGTCTGACATATCTTTTTCTGACAACTGCAACACCATTTTTCTGAAAATTGAAACTACTCATTTCACAAATGCAAGCTTAATGACCCAAACTCCCATGATATGTAACTTCTCATTATATTCGTAGTTTTCAACACACATTTTCAACACACCTATATATCCGATTGAACTTAAGATAGAATACACATACACAGCTAATTTGCTTCAAATTGACGACAAACCAAATGGGGTGATTTCAGTTTTCAAATTATGAACTATCCACTTGCATGTGCAATTATTCCAGCAGCAACTACATATGAATTTATATGTATATTAGTTAATTCGATATTCCATAAAAGAGAAGAAAAGATACCAGAGGGACATTCAAACTCATAAGTCGAAAATAAACTGACAACGCCATGGCTAAAAAAGAAAGAGACTATCAGACACACCATAGTACACAAAACACAACATAGAAAACTAATGACTCAGTTACACGAACCTCACCAAAATTGGGTACATTTGATCAAGAGCTTGCGTTTCCCATTACGACCTGCTTGATAGAGGATTGCTGCTTTTACATACACAATCATATTTTGCACTAGTGTATGAGCAGGATCTTAGTATTCTTCAAAGCCACTTATATCTAAGAATTCTCCAAGAGGACATAGATCTAAGAAATCTTCAAGAGCGCGTGCGATCGCCCTCGGTTTCGGTTGGGTTTTGTGTTGTTTAGTCCTTAGTTTTATGTGAAGTGTTTCGTAAACTGTTGTTTGTCTTTCCGTCTATACCTTTTGGTTTGGGATTTATTTTAAATACCCCCGCTTATGATTTATGCCTGTACCAAGGCAGAAATATTTTTTACCATTCATTGAGCGTGTTTCAGCTTTTGATTTTGCCATTTTAAAAAGGACTTTCTGTTTTGAGTTTTCCTTGGAGTTCGGTATTTTTGTTATTTTTTTTTTATATCTTCTGACTTTTTAATCAGTGTATAACAAATATCAGCAGTAAAACATTACTCTTTGGAGAAAACTCATACACTGATATCAAACAGATGTTTGATTAATTGATTCACAATGCATTTCGTGTTTTTCAACTGACAATCGTCATTATTTTTTGAACCAGCCTTGTTCCCTTTCTTGCCAATATGAGACAGACCTAAAACAAGGGCTTCTCAAGAAGAATGTCAAAAGTAGCATTTACATTAAAACATCTTTCACTGAACTCATACCGGTATATCCCATTGAACGTTCGATAAAGGAAACCACCGATACAGTTAATTCTGCCACATATCTTGACCTGCGTCTATAAATTGACAAGAAGGGTTTGTAAAGAACAAAACTTTACGCAAAGATTTCATCGTTCCGATTGTGAACTTTCCATTGTTATGCATCAACATTACAACAGCGTCACAAATGTAGCATATAAACCTCCTAGTTGATACGATATTTTCAGCGCTGAGTGTATGTGCTTTAAAGGAAACTATTGTGCCAGGGTTCCTAGCGGTGAAGTTAAAACCATCCATTCGAAAGATTCATGAGCGCCATCATCAATTTGTTGAAACTCTGTGTCATAGTCGACCATGAGTAGGCTCCAATTGTCGTAGCCATTCTTACATCCTCTTTTCCTGGACTCTGACATCAGCGATTAAGATTTATAATAACCGAATTATACTTAACATGAGCAACATCACGTTTGTAATATGTGAAACACGATTTGCTGATCCTTCAGGGGCACTTGATACCCCCCATTTTCATCAGTTCTTGGTATTGTTCGTGTTGTTCAGATTTTAGTTTTTTATGTAGTATACTGTAGACTTTTATACAGAGCCAGTTTCGTGTCAATAAGATAAGTGGACATTTTTTTTTTATCATTTCTTTGGGTTTACTATACTTATTATTAGGGATACCCCATTCAAAGATCTATAATAAAAAGAAAAAGATCGGCAATTAGAAGTGCGTATACAACCTCTGATTGCCTAAATGCCGCCTTTTTTCGCCGCGTTTTTATTAACTTAATAACGAAACTATAGAAAAAAAATTCTGACAAATTCATATGCATTTTAAACAAGGAAATTGCAAATACTATGATGAAGAATTTACTGTTGCTTTAATAATTATGCTGAAACAAACAAAATAATTTCTGCTCAATAAAGCTCATAATAACAATCGATATAAGACATAACTGTATTGGTACAAAATGGGAAAAAAAAATAATCTTAGAAAATTTTGTGAGGGTCCCCCATCTAAAAAGACATATTAAAAACAATCTTTAATTATAGAGGCAATAGTAACTGGAAATTCAACATATTTATTTTGCCGTACAAGCCATGTAGACTAAATTCTAACTGCAGTTTTTATACAGACACTTGTACGCAAATTCAGATTTTATTTTCTCACTAAAACAAAACCGTTTCTTTGTATGTTGGTGTTTGTTTTTGTTGAATTTCAGTGTTTATGTTTTCCCGTTGTTTTCCTCTTATAGTTGATGTGTTTCCCTAGTGTCTAGTTTGTAACCAGGATAGTTTTTCTCTTAACAGATTTATGACTTTTGAACAGCGGTAAACTACGGTCCCCTTCGTTGTTTAAATATTAACGTTTACAAGCCCATGACGGACTAAAAACATCTTGCTATATTACAGTTAAGAAAATGTATTATCATTAATTCAGTACTTAAAGTGGTCTTATACATTGTTATTTTCAGTATTGTATACTGATTGACATTTTAATCAAGAGAAAAAAGAGAGGCGAACGATATCAAAGGGACCAAAAAATAGCAAACACTCTAACAACATTATGCATGACAAAAAGTGAAAAAAGACCGAAAGAGAAACAATAGTATACTAAAATTAATACTGAGAAACACGAAATCATGTGCTCCGGAATGGTGAGCAGATCCTGCTTCACATGTGGTAATCGTTGTGTTGTTAGTTTAAACAATATTTATTCAAAAAGTGCATGAAATATAAATATACAATATAAATACAGGGATTCGGAAACAAGAAAAATTTATATAAATCCGTCTCCCTTAAGAAAAAATGACAAAATTAGGAACATAGTATATAAGAAACTCGTATAATCTAATTTTCAATTCACATTTAACATGTTTATTCTGTGGTTTGCCCGTTACTCAGAAGTCAGTTTGATCGAAAAATGTGATCAACTCTTTTTATTATAATTATGGTTCATGTATCTGAGAAATATGTAAATGTTCCGAAAAAAAGGTAACATTAAATCAAAGTTTCAACATCTAAATCGACATCGACATAAAGATAATTGTTATGGACCAAATCTCCCTGTTTCTAAAATAAATCTTTGTACAACTTTAAAAATATATTCGTTTTCCTCATCACTGATGAGTTCACTACCTGATACTAATGTTTGTACATTATATATTGGTAGTGTAGAAATGGTTTGTGCCCTGAAAAGTCTATAATTATGACATTCTAGCATGTGTTGTTAATGTCAGTACAACCTGATTTCAAGTCTACTTCGAAATGTCACAATCGGAGAAGCGGAGGACAGGATTAATGTGACGATAGTCATAACATAATCGTCGTGATCTGTGAAACAAATAATAGTACTCGATAACAGTCATCCAACTCGTGATAGCATTCATAAAAGTTTTCGAAGGGATGATTTCGTCTCCATCTTTGGAACTCTTTATTTAATAGCTTTCTTGTCAGTAGCAACCCTATATCAAGGAAATCATGATGGGAACACAAGCCCTTGAATATTGTACCAATTAAGAGAGATATATACTCCAGATATACAGGTGCTGTTGGAAAGTTGCTACATAAAAATGCACAACTGGGATGCTGAAACCACCCCTTTTGTCGGAAAGCTTTGTTTTAACCCTCATTGTCAATATGTAGATGTTAGTCAAGATGTAAGGTAGACGTAAATGTATTTGTTGTATACCAAGTATGATGGGATGGGTGCGTTCAACATAGTCACCAAACCTTGAACTATTTAGTGAGAGGACGTCGTCTATATGGGGGAGGTGCAGTTAAGGGATACTGCTAGCTCCTTTTCATGCTTCAGAAGAAAGTCCTTTATGCACACAGAGTTATATAGATATAGGAACAAGTCGACACGAAGATGATCACAGTTGGAGCTCTTGAGAATGCCATTTTTGTTGTTGAAAAACACATCCTTCCAACGTAACACAAATGTTGTCAATCAAGAAATCAATTATCTTGATTATGTCAGTTTCAAAGATTGTTTTTGTTTGAATTAGAGTGATTTTTGCGATTTATTCCTCCCTTGTATTATATGCATTCAAACAAAACTTTGGCTTTTTGTTTCACGTCGAATCTAGGTAGTATCACAATAACTCTGAAGCTCGTCTGTGATCGTCGATAACATTGGTGTTTATAAATTAGAAAGAGGTTTCGTGGGGCACTTGGAAGGCCAATCAATATAACGTTGTTTGAAACTTATCAAAGGTAATTAATGCTGAAAATTTGTTTGAAACTTATCATAGGTACCTAACGCTGAATTTTGTTTTAGGAATTCATCATTGGAACCTATAAATACTGAATATTTTTTTTTGAATTCATCATTAGTACGTAACGCTGAATATTTGTTTGGAATTTATCATAGGTACCTAATGCTGGATATTTGTTTGAAACTAACCATAAGGACCTAATGCTGAATATTCGTTTGGAATTTATCATAGGTACCTAATGCTGAATATTGGTTTGGAACTTATCATAGGTACCTAATGCTAAATATTTGTTTTGAACTTATCATAAGTACCTAATGCTAAATATTTGTTTTGAACTTATCATAAGTACCTAATGCTGAATATTTGTTTGAAATTATCATATATACCTAATGCTGAATATTTATTTGAACTTATCATGGGTACCTAATGCTGAATATTTGTACGAAATTATCATAGATTCTTACTGCTGAATATATTTTTGAAACTTTTCATATATTCCTAATGCTGAATATTTGTTTGAAACTTATCATATACTCCTAATGCTGAATATTTTTTGAAACTTATCATAGATTCCTAATGCTGAATATTTGTTTGAAACTTATCATAGATACGTTATACCTAAAGCTGAATATTTGTTTGAAATGAAACTTATCAACGGAACTTATGCTGAATATATGTTTGAAACTTATTATAGATACCTAATGCTAAATATTTGTTTGAAACTTATCATAGGTACCTAATGCTGAATATTTGTTTGGAACTTATTATAGATACCTAATGCTAAATATTTGTTTGAAACTTATCATAGGTACCTAATGCTAAATATTTGTTTGGAATTTATCGTAAGTACCTAATGCTGAATAGTTCTTTGGAACTTATCATAGATACCTAATGCTGACTATTTGTTTGAAACTTATCAAAGGTATCCAACGCTGAATATTTGTTTGAAACTTATCATAGGTAACTAATGCTGAATATTTCTTTGAAATATATCATAGGTAACTAAATGCTGAATATTTCTTTTAATAAGAAAATGCCTGTACCAAGTCAGGAATATGACAGTTGTTTCCATTCGTTTGATGTGTTTGAGCTTTTAATTTTGCCATTTGATTAGGGACTTTCCGTTTTGAATTTTTGTGATTTAGGTACCTAATGATGAATATTTAAAACTTACAAAAGATAAATAAATTTATATTTTTGCTGATTTTTAATGCAATGTCTACTAATGACGTTCTATAAGTATTCTATGATGTTTTCCTTTTTTGTGTGGCAGTATTGGATCACACTAGAGTTTGTGGAATAAAAATAAGAATTATTTTGATTTTTTTAAAAGATTAGACTCACTTGATGTGTTATTAATTTTAAAATTCCTACATGTTAACGAAACTCGTCCCTTTGTTCAACCGCTGCCTGTAAATTTAATTCACATATCGCCCAAGATTAACACAACAACGGTTTGCTTTAATATGTTTTGCAACTGTTTTGAAATTATTACTAGTTATGTAAGTTGAAATTAAAAGAAAATCAAATTATAAAACTGTTTAGTATTTCATTCGTGTGTGCAATAGATGAGACACATTAGTACCTAAACCCTTTGACCAGTTTATCGATATGGCAGATGCAATTTATGACGCAGACCAAAATCTGCTGTACATAATTGCCGAATTCATATTCCAAAATGACGTTCTTCAAACGCTTTGAGTACACATCCGTGGTAAAATATAAATACATTGTTCGACGCCATTGAACGATGACGTAAGAATATAAGCGTTTTACGGGAAAATACACGACTGTTAAACCGAAAATCACCAAAATAGGGAAACTTAAAAAAGGATGATGTATTATGTTATAAGCCATTTGATTTTTATATAAGTGAAATCATAATTTAAATTTATCCAAACCTATCTAAATTTGTTATTGCACATAGTTTTAGCATGTTTCTAGTTCAATTTGCTACGTGCTGTTTTCGTCAAAGTGCATTTATTTACAGGAGCACACCTAGTTGGCTCCACACAGACCGCTACGATTTAAAAGAATTTCCGTATTTGTCTTATCAGAATAGAAATAGTTCATGGAGGCTTGAATTTATATTGGTTTTACTACGGTATGGCCGTTTAGGCTAATCTTATTAACTGTGAATTTATAACAATTTTACCACGGGTTCGCTCCTTACGATCTTGCGTGGTAAAATTAAGGTCCAAAGACAGACAGAAATCTGCTGCACATACTTGCCGGATCCATGCATAGTATAGCACAATGTAAATTTGAAATGCAGACAGAAATTTGCTGTACATACTTACCAAATCCATACATAGTATTGCACAATGGAAATTGGAAATACAGACAGGAATCTACTGATCATTCTTGATAAATCAATAGTATTGCACAATGAAAATTGGAAATACAGACAGAAATTGCTGAACATACTTGCCAAATCCATGCATAGTATTGCACAATGGAAATTGGAAACGCAGACAGGAATCTGCTGTACATACTTGCCAAATCCATAGTTTATACTAAGGATTTTCTTATCCTAGGTATAGATTACCTTAGCCGTATTTGGCACAACGTTTTTGGAATTTTGGTACCTCAATGCTCTTCAACTTTGTACTTGTTTGGCTTTATAAATATTTGATATGAGCGTCACTGATGAGTCTTATGTAGACGAAACGCGCGTCTGGCGTACTAAATTATAATCCTGGTACCTTTGACAACTAATTATACAATCAAAATTGGACAATCAGACAGAAATCTGCTGTAATCAATTGACAAAAGCAATTGGAGCTGACGTAAACTCCGAACACGGCTGATTCATCTTTTCCCTTCGGCATTTCTATTACAGCTAAACAGGAGAATAGATCTGACAACACATGTATTAAATAAAATCACAAAAATACTTAACTCCGAGGAAATTCGAACCGAAAAGTCCCTAATCAAATGGCAAAATCAAAAACTCAAACACATCAAACGAATGGATAACAACTGTCATATTTTTGACTTGGTGCAGGCATTTTTTTTCTGTAGAAAATGTTGGATTAAACATGACTTTATAGCTAGCTAAATCTATCACTTGTATGACGGTCGCATCAAATTGCATTATATTGAGAACGATGTGTGAAAAATACAAACAGATATAATAGGTAAAAATTAGTGTTGTCAACGGGTTAACTTAACCGGTTAACCGTTTGAACGACCGAATACCGAATACCAAAAACGCTAACCGGTTAAACGGACTTTTTTTTCAATTTTAATAGATTTGATATGAATTTGTATAGAAATCGTTAAATAGTTATGTTTTATTAAAAAAAAATGTCGTCTTGGTAATTAATTTGACAGATAAATTGTCTATTATGTTGATTGCTATTGTTAATCCAAAAATCCTAAAATTAATTAGAACTTGTCTATCAGCTCGAGGCAAGATCTTAAGGAAACATAATTAGTCAAACCTGCCAACTGTCACTATTTGCGGGGGATTTCCCCCATGGAGGCTCCCAAATTGAAATTTGAAAGAGCAATTTTGTCCACAATTTAAACAAAAAAATCAATTTTCCAATGAATTTAGGCTTATAAAAGTATGGAGAACCCAAAAAACAACATTAAAATGTATTTGCAGGCCCCCTTGAACGAACGTTTTTTTAAGACTATGACAGCAATCCTGCACGCAAAACCCCCATGGGCATTTTGAAAAGTTGGCAGGTATGATTAGTATACATGTTTTTTTTTTTACAGTTACTGGAAATCAATAATACAATTTAATTTTACGATTCACTTCCTTATTTTATCTTTGATCTAATATTGTGTAGACCTACATCTAAATGTGCAACCTCCGTCATGCATATTAAAATTATAAAAAAAAACTATTTCAGTTAAAGATTAAAAATAAGTTGAAAAAGCTGTGCAAATTTATCAGGGTTATAACTTTTCAAGTGAGTCTTCCTGGTTAATCACCACCCTTCGTTCTATACTGTTTATTTTATTTTATTTCGTATTTTCATCTCATCTTGTCATGTGTGTTTGTGTTATGTTATATAACTTTTAATGAACTTTTTGTACAATTGCAACTTTATGGTCTTTGAGAAATAAAGAATCTTGAATCTTGTCGTACTTTAAACGAAATGCTAACTAAAAAATGTGAAATGCAAACCAATGTGAATGTAATTAATGTATACTTGAAAGTACGAGTAACATGCTTAATCATTTAAAATTGAAAATCTCCTCATTATTTTCGGAGACAACAAGAGAAAATAAAAGAATCATCGGTTTCAGACATTCAATTCTACGAGTTCAAATTTGTTTTTTATTTTTCAATCTGAAGTTAGTACAAACGCCATAGTTGATAAGGTGCATTTGAATATTAAAAGTCAAAATCCTCAGAGACAAGTCATATAATACCAAGGAAAAACTTCAATTCATCGTATTATAAAATCGTAACTTTATGACTTGGATGGAAGGTTGTCATATTGACATTTATACCACATCTTCTTGTATCTATATGTCGGGTACTGTAGATAAGGCCTCCGCACATAAACTTTTACTACCGGTTAACCGGTTAATCGGTCGAACGATTGTCCGAGTATCCAGTTATGCAAAAGTGTACGATTTGACAACACTAGTAAAAATGTCAAAAATAGGGGTAAAGCAGTCAACAAGGGTTAGAATGAAAGGAATATCATGCTAATTATATCCACTGGTACACATGTAATAATATATTTACGGAATGCAGGGGTATACGATTTTTGTTCCTAAAGGAATAGATATTATGACATTGTTAACTTCAAAGTTTTCCGCGAAACTTCTATTATTTGAAAGAACACATTTTGACAATGGTAAGTAGTTTGAAATGAAAAAAAAGGACCATGCTAATTTTGCAAAAAAACCCAAGAAAAACAACAACAGAAGTTTAAAAATATTGTTTCGCGGCTTAAACATAGTGGTATAAATAACAATCAAATAAAGGCAACAGTGGTATATCGCTGTTCAAAATTTGATAGTCTAATTGATTGTTATCATTCAGTCTTTTTAAATCAAGTCTGAACTGTAGGCATGTAATACAGGAAACACAATGAACCAGTCTTCATAAATAAAGTCTGTACAGTAGGCATGTAAAACACGAAACACGTTATATTTAAAAATAATAATAGATAAATGAATTTATAAATTGCTGTTTTTTTAATCAATTACAACTTTTAGCATAATAGGATGTTATTCTTTATAATTTTGTTTTATTATAAAAACCTCGAACAATTGTTTGTTAAATAAAATTAAAGTGTAAATTGAACATTTTTATACATGTTTTTTGGTTGATGTCATAAATGTAAGGATTTCTGTTTGTTTACCGAATTCGTCACTTTAATCAAACTCTGCGTGTATTAGTTTACATGCCGCTTAATCTAACCCCTCACATTGGGTTGGCTTTTATTTATCGACCAGATGGAAAAGGTGACTCAAAAACAGAATCTGCTGTACATGATTGTAAAATCTGTAATATTATAAAATAAAAATTGAAAATACAGACAAAATTATGTTGTAGACGATTACCACAACAACTGGATCCTATATCAAACCGAATACGACTGATTCAGTCATTACTCATACAGTTTGACAGGAGTGTCAATTTGTCAATAAATATAAGAAGATGTGGTATGAGCGCCAATGAGACAACTCTCCATCCAAGTCACAATTTATAAAAGTAAACCAGTAACTGCATGTTTACGCTTTCGGTGTCCCCTTTTAGGCTTTTGTTCTAAAGTTTGCTAACATGATCGTCTGTATTGGTAAGTAGTTTGAAGTGAGAGATGAGAGTAAAATGGCAAAAAAATAGAGAAACATTGATAGAAATAAAAAAAAGAAAAAGAATAAAGGAGTGTCTAAAAAAATCATAAGAGAAAAATTAGCAAAAAATGAATAAAAGAGAAAAATGAAACAAAAATACCAAAACGAATATGCGATTGTTCATTTACTACCAGTTTGTCGATACTGTTCGACTATTTAGTTCACTTTTCAGGAACGTGACCTTCCGAATTAGACTATTTACCGGGTTTGTAATAACATGAGCACTACGACGGATGCTACAAGTGGAGCAGAGTCTGATTAATACCTCAGTATTTGATGGGGTTCGTGTTGCCCAGTCTTTGGTTTTCTTTGTTGTTTTGTGTTTTGTGTACTTATGTTTGTTTGTTTGTCTTTTTATAAGCTATGGCGTTGTCGTTTTTTCCCGATCTTCGAGTTGAAATGTCCCTTTGGTATCGGTCGCCCCTCTATTATTCCCGAGGATTCTATCATATCAGAAGTAAACAAAGGCAACAGTTGTATCCGGCGGTTGAAAAGTCATAAATCGATTGGGAGAAAACCGATATGGGTGACAATCTAAAACCGAGGGAAACACATCAACTTTAAGACGAAAACAACGGAAACAACAGAAACACTGAAAGTGCTACAAAAGCAAACACCAACATACAAAGAAACGGACTATTTGATAACATCTGCCATATTCATGACTAGGTACAGTAAGTCATAAGAAAACCCACATTATTAAAAACTAAATTGCTGTACTTTTACGTAAAAATTAACACATTGTTAAGAAACAAAAGTTATTACTTAAAGCAGAGTTGACCGTTGATACATTTGGCTGGTCTGATAGATCCGTGAACTTATATATAATATGTCTCACGTATTCAAGTATCTGTACATCCTTGTCTTTCAAATGTTTAGGTTTGATCCTTCCAAATGATGGTAAATAAAAAAAAAAGCACACTGAACGCACGCAATTTAAAAAGTGCTATTTTCAACTCATGAATGCTTTGTATTTGCGTCTTGTGTTTTTTGTATTTAATTTAAGGCTTTCTACAATAAAGCACTGTATTGAAAAACGATAGGCGAAATATATCAATGGGACATAGATCAAACATTAACTGACAACCCTATATGATAAAAAAGACAAAGACACACAGAAAGCAATAGTACACAAGACACAAAAAAGAAAACTTAAGACTATGCAGCACGAACCCATCGAAAACTTTGGGAAATCTCAGGTGCTCCGGTAGTGTAAGCAGATCCTGCTCCACATGTGGTAACCGTCGTGTACATCATGATATTAGACAAGCAAAAATGCTTTCTGAGGAATAGCTAACAGTGAAATAGCTGATGACGGTGTCACGTTTTTGATTGTTTGTATGCTAGTCGGATCACCCAAATATTGGTTGTATAAACATACAAAACATTTCGTTCTTAATTGTACATGAAAAAGTAAAATCACAAAAATTCAAAACGGAAAGTCCTTAATCAAATGGCAAAATCAAAGGATAAAACACACCAAACGAATGGACATCAACTGTCATATTCCTGACTTCGTACAGGCATTTTCAAATGTAGAAAATGGTGGATTGAACCTGGTTTTATAGTGCTAAACTTTGCACTTTTATGACAGTTGCATCAAATTCCGTTATTTGAAATGATTCCACCTTCAACTAGTAGGCTACTGTCAGGGTCGATTGATCGACAGTGTGTCGGGTCAATTCAGAAACTATTGATAAGAAATAAAGTTAGGCAAATCTTTATTGTGCCACTTTGAAAGTGAACAGCCCCTTTTTATATATAAACACATCTGTGATCTCTGGTACATTTTCACCCAACAGAAGTGGTTGACAACGATCGTCCTGCCATCTTTTTTCAATAATCATTTTGAAAAGTTCAATATCTCTTTAATATGCATACACTAGTTGCCTCTAGACATTAGTTACACTAGTTATATTCAAATACTAAAACGCAAACATTGAGGTGTTAAAGGCAGTCGTGAAAACTTGGTAAGACAAAGAAAATTTCATTTAAAAAAAAGCCTCACATTTCAAAACATGCTGTTTGAAATAAATGTTTATGTAACAGAAATGTCATAATTAATTAGCACGAAAGTTAATTGGTGTCTTCTGGCTATTCCTACATTTTGTATTTTACTATTCTGGCTATTCCTACATGGGGGATTAGTGGTAGAACAATACATGTTGTTATTGCAAGATATGTTGTTTTAGTCATTAGTGTCTAATTGGGTCAAAGGTAAATTTACCTGTTGAAATTAAATAAAAATTATTTTTTATATGTAAAATAATGGGATTTTTTTTGTTTGAAAACATGCATTAAGTAATAAAATTAATTATTTTAATCTTATGGAATTTGTAGAAAATAAAACTATTTAGAAGAAAAGGAAGTAAAAGCATTGGAAAAGAAAAGAAAAAGAAGTAAAAACATTTAAAAGTCTGTAAAAAAACGTATTTAAAAAGAAAATTAATAGATACCCAAACTTTCAACTTCAGCCTCAAAAAATTTATTAATGTCATTATTTTAACAAATTATGATTTTTAAAAATGAATATAATATCAAAAGTAATGCTTAAAGTACTTAATCATTATAGATAAGTGTACATTTTATATTGGCCTAATAGATTAAGTTAAGCCAATTAACTTTGAACTCTGATAAGCTTTTATTCGAGATCTATGTAACCAATCAGCATTCTACTTCAACCAGCAAAGATGTTCCTCGACTACAAAATAGCCATCAGAAATGCAGCCACTTCAATCTTCCCAGGAATCAGCATAAAAGGGTGCCTTTTTCACTACAGTCAGTGTATCTGGCGAAATGCACAGAAGCATGGTGTGCAGAGTGAATACAGTGAAAAGATAGACATTCACCGACTTAATGTTCGTAGAGCTGCAGTTTAACCACCCAATACAATTGTAGATATTTGGTTTAATGCACTGGAAGACATCGATGATTCAGATACTACTACACCAACACTTAACTTTTCTGACTATGTAACCAGCTACTGGGTAGAGAACAACCAAAGTCTGTGAAATCACTATGCAACAGAAGGTCATAGAACAACAAACCATTTAGAGGGTAAAATTTACGCAGTAAACTAAAAAAATAATTAGTAAATGCACCTCACCTAAGCATCATCAGTATGATCAGGTTGTTGAGACAAGAAGAAGCCTTCAGTGCGCTCACATTGATATAGTACAGAGCTGGTGGGAAATGTATTCCAAGAAAGAGGAAGTAAAGGGAAATAGATGACAGACTCCAAACACTGAAAACAAGATTACAGAATGATGAGCTTACTCCAGTCGAGTATGGAGATGTTGCTTCTCATCTCCTGCACATTGATTAAGACTTTGTATTACTGTGTGAGTGCTAGGAATAATGTCAATTTAGTGTACTTTTGGTGCTTTGTTGAGTGTAACTCAAAATTTAGTGCTTTGATTCAAAGAATGATTTAACATTTATATTTCAATTGATATTATTTACTTGTATATATTAATGTAAATAATTGCAATTACTTGTGTATACCATTATGCCTTTAAATTCATATTGTGCTTTTGAATCTTATTTTCACAAAATATGCTATGAAATTATTATATAAAAGAATGTAATAAAAGATTGTGATATAAATTATTCTTTTTCTTTATTTTACAGAAGAATTCCCTGGATTTACCTTGATTCATTAGATCTCATTAGTTTTAGTGTTGTTACAACATAATCCTACATAATCCCTTTGTTTTCATACAAATTCTGCGAACTCCTACATAAAATTTTACTATTTTACCTATAAAATTCAAAATGTAGGAATAGCCAGAATGAACCAGTTAATTCACCTGTCTCCACTGTATATCATTTCACTCCGTTGATCAAAAATATATCAGGCAGCTGTTTTCAAGCATTATGTAAAAGTAAAATAAAAATTTAATTTTATGAAAGATAGAAATACCAATGTTCGTTTATTAATAGTATCACATTAGTTTGTGTAATAGGTATTTGTCACATTAAATACCATAAACAGTAAGTGATTGAGGATTTAAAAATATTACACGTTGTTCGTAAGCGCAAACCGTCACGTGTTTTGGGATTAACATTTACCAGATAGTTTGAAGCCAAAGGTTTAAAAGACCAAAATATAAAAGGTTTAAACTGTCAAAATTAAAGAAAGGAGAAACTTAAGTCCAAAAGGGTCACATAGAACTGCCAAAAAAATCTACGATATATTTGCGCATGGGACGCAAAACTACAGCCTTTAAAGAATAGGATATTTATAAACAAAATGTAACTGAAGATTGGTTTCTTATAGTATCGATTATGCAGCAATAGTAAAATAGATATAGAATAAGAAAATAATGTGGTATTATTGCCAATGAACCAACTATAATCAAGACCCAAATGACGTAGACCTATTCATACATATGTATATTATCCAGCAACGGAAGATTGCTTATCAATTTTAAAGCCAAGATTCTTAGGTTTTGTTGATCTGTATTTGTTTTGAAATAATTGTATCAAACAGATTTTTTCATAAAAAAACAGTAAAAAAATGTACATATATGGTTAGTTTGGTTGGGTATAAACAACAACTGTTAAAACTATTGACGATTGACTATCCTACTTTCAATCTAATCAGAAGCCTATCCGGCAAATCTCACGTTTTCTTATATATCGTGTGGGAGCAGTTTGTAATTAGATTGTCCCAAATTCGAATTTGGTACAGACACGTTCGAATGAAAAGAGTGGCTCGAACAAAGTTTTTACAGTGCACTTTACCGCTTTCTTGTCGGACAAATATCAAACTTAGATCTTGTAAAAACATTCACAGACTTGTCAGTGTATTTATTAATACATAGCTATAAGAAGGTGTGGTATGGGTGCCAATGAGACAACCGCTGCTTAGCCAAGCAAAGACAATTTCGCATGAGATGTTTGAACGCAAAGACCTGTGTGCAGAACCACAAAATAAATTTAATGATCTCAAATTTCATTTAGGTCTTTCGGGAAATAAACTCATCATAGATATCAAGTTTTCAATTTTGAACGTTTCGTCTAGAGAACACTCATCAGGGAAACTCGAATAAAAAGGTTAAAAAAGCCAAGCAAAGTACAAAGCTGAAGAGCATTGAAGACAAAAAATACCAGCTAAGGTAGTCTATTCCTACGGTAGAAAATCATTAGTATTTCGTAAATTCAATGTTTTGTAAACAGTGGAATAAGACATTGAGATTCTACCATAGTCTCATTATTTGATACAAATCAGTGATGTTCAAGTCCAAATTGTTCACCAATGATACTACAGAAACATTAAGGCTCGAGGAATAGATTTATGTCTAATTTAAATATTTTTTTTATATTGAAATAAGTTTAGGTATAATTATTCTGGTGTCTTGCATTTAAATGTACGTGCGGTTGAACGCATATCATTTTCACGGTTGTCTGTTATTGGGGGATGATTAAAGCAAATGGCTTCAAAAGTAGATGATGTATCATATACTGTAAATTCAGAAATTATTGCGTGCATTTATTATTGCGATTTATTCATTTTAGGCTATAATGCGATTTTAATTTTTGCGACATGAAAAAAAATCCTGTTTAATTCATATAAAATATTTCCAAATGCGAGTTCAAATTATTGCGATTATAACCCTGTCGCATTTTTTGCAATAATAAAAACATCGCAATAATTTCTGAATTTACATTATTGGCACTGGTAAGTAAAGGCAACAGTAGTATACCGCTGTTCAAAACTCGTAAATCTATGGACACAAAACAAAATTGGGGTTAACCTTACTCCATTTGTTATCATTTTATGCAACACCTTTGATTTTTTTATGTCTTTTTATCTTGCAGCTGTAAATGAGCACAAGCAAAGTTCGCTTATAATAGAAATAATCATTTAAAAGGACAGGATAGGTAAAATATTAGCCCTTGTCAGCACTCACCGTACTCCATTAATTTAGATTTTAACTAACACCTTTGTTTTGAAAATATTTATCTGGCATCTGCTGTAAACGAGCTCATGCCGAGTTCCGGAAGTGACTTATCAATAAAGATTTTCAGGACTTGAATAATTTTTAATATATGCATGATCGATTTGAAATTTAAAATTGAATATAAAATACAATATATTGCTTTATAATTTAAATTCAATTACATGTGTATGAACAATATCCATTTTTTTTGACAGACTAAAAACACATTTTGTTTTTTATTATGGCCAAACGTAAAATGACAGTTGTGAACACTTAGGGAACTTACAACATATGATATAATCATCAAACAAAAAAATATTTTAACAATAAGATCAAGCTGACTGAATGATATTCGTAGGTTCAGCAAAAAAAGAAGCAAATAACAGTAAAGGATACAAGAAAGATCCATAGGGTATACCTGCTTTAACTAGATCGTTGGAGGAAGTTGGAGGTTTAAATTAAGTAACTACGGTAATAACTGACTTTCAGATACATACTTTTAATCTTCTTGAACGGATACTTGTCTTGATTCAGTATCATTCAAGTTAAATAAACTCATCATAGATACCAGCAAACGATTTGTGTCACATGTCGGGTATGATATACTTACCTTTTCGTATCACATCAGATTACAACCGTTTTTTATGGGTTTGTGCAGCGCAGTCTTTTGGTTTTTGTGTTTTGTAGAGTAAGATATTTTTTTTACTTTTGGTTGTTTTTCGTTCTTTGTACTTGTTTGGCTTTATAAATATTTTGATATGAGCGTCACTGATGAGTCTTATGTAGACGAAACGCTCGTCTAGCGTACTTAATTATAATCCTGGTACCTTTGATAACTATTGTTATCATTGTCGGTTTGTCGTCGAATTATGAACTTGAATATAATTTGGTACTTCTCTACTCTCTTTTAAGCAAAGGACCTATCAAAACTCTCTAAATAATTTTACGTAAATTACAAAATGATAAATTAACACATCAATACTTCATTTATTAATGCTTGAAGGATTTCGTGTGTAGTCTCAATGAGCTGATATGACGTTGAATGTCCTAATATAAATCATGACTTGGATTTGTGGAGAATAAGTCAATGGGGAAGTGCAAACGTACTTTTAACCCGCTGCATTTGTTTGCACCTGTCCTAAGTCAGAAACCTGATGTTGAGTACTTGTCGTCTGCTGATGTGGTTCCTAAATATTTCTCGTTTCACTTTTGTTTAAAAGATTTTACCGTTGGTTATCCCTTTTGAATGGTTTTATATTGGAATTGTTGGGGTCATTTATAGCTTGGTGTTCAGTGTGTGCTGTGTCTAAGGCTCCGTGTTGAAGATCTTACTTTGACCCATAATGGTTTTTCTTTTATAATTTGTTACTTGGATTAAGAGTTGTCTAATTGGCACGCATACCACATCTTCTTATACAATTTGCTCCCATAGGACAACAATTGACCAAAAGAGACTTGACCTCGCTCTTAAAAGTCATTATTACGAAGTGAGTAAATTTCCAATCGGCTAGAAATATTTTGACTTTGGAATTATTTGAAGACGACACGACTTCATTTTCAACTTTTGTTCAGCATCCTGTTACTTATGCGATAACGCCAGACGTCTTCGCCTAAAGAAATCATACCAATAACATCCGATAGTTGAAAAGGAATATCAGTCAATTCATTTGGGCTCATTTAAGTCTACCAAGAAGAATTTATGTGTGACAGGTTATGCTTGCCCTTCAGGAGTACATGAGATCACTTCATACATCTGTATGTTTGCAAATGATTTCCATGTTGTGTTTTGATTACAATTGTTTGTCTATTTGTCATTTTAGTTTTTTTGCTTCGGATCTATCAGTTCTTTTTTTTTTAACTGAGTTGGGAAGTCCCTTAGATATCTTTCGATTCCATTTATCATCGCGAAAAGGAGGGATACGAAGCCAAGGACACTAGAAAAACGTTTGTCTTATATAAACTCAGATATTGTACATACATACTGTTTGCCGTCAATGACTGTTTTCCAGTACTGTTTGCTATTTAAAATGATTGTTTTCTAGTACTGTTTGCTTTTAATCGCTGTATTCCAGTATTTTTGGCTGTCAATTGCTGTTTTCCATTACTGTTTGCTGTTAATGACTGTTTCCATAGCAGCGGGAGGTTTAGCTAGCCATAACACCAGGTTCAACTCACCGTTTTTTGTAAAAATATCACAAACAAAGTCAAGAATATGGCAGTTGTTATAAAATAGTCTGTTTCTTTGTATGTTGGCATTTGTTTTTGTTGAACATCGGTGATTCTGATGTTCCGTTGTCTTCTTTCATAGTTGATGTGTTTCCTTTGTTTTAGCTTGTAACCCGGATTTGTTTTCTCTCGATCGAATAATAACTTTTGAACAGGGTATGTTACTGTTGCCTTTATTCCATCAATGCTTGCAGATAATAACTGTTTTCCAGTATATAATACTATTTATGACTTGTTTGCAGTACTGTTTGCTTATAATGACTAATTTCCAGTATTTTTCGCTTTTATGACTTTTTTGCAGTATTTTATGCTGTTAATGACTGTTGACCAGTTCTGATTGCTGTTCATGACTGTTTTAAACTACTGTTTGCTGTCAATGAATGTATTCCATTATCGTTTGCTGTTCATGTTCATGTTTTTTTTTTTTTAAAGTTATAAAAGAAACTCATTAAAGTATTTATTATAACAACTATTGCTATATTTAATCCTGTTGTCAATTAAATTCAGAACTACATATTTATTAATTATCTGACCATAGTTACACCAAAAAAACATTCGTGCCCTGTAATGATAGAAACAAATGAATATAATTATTGTATAGCAATATAATATTTCCCACAGAAAGTAACCCAAAGTTAACGTGCAATAAATTATAATATTGCACTAGTGCAATAAATCTTCAAAATTCATGACGTCAACGACAAGATCTTAGTTTAAACCAGTGTTTACTTTCAAATATTATATTGCTATACAATAAAAGGGTTATTGCATGAATATAAGGGAATATTGTCCCTCGTAGAACATATATTGCACTCGCAAGCTCGTGCAATATAAAATTCTACTCCCGCAATATTCATGCAATAACCCTATAGTATTAAATATTAAATATAGTAAATAAAAAAATAGTATGATATAAACTTGAGAACTTAAAATATTTCTGAAATTAAATTTTCTAAATTGTGTGCATTGTTTTTTTGTCTTCTTGCGGGGATGGGAGATTTTTGTCCTGCTTAAATGTTTGCATGCATTGAGATGATATGTCACATATAAGTCATGTGTTATTTAATATGAATATACATTTCTCCTAAGACAAATGACACGGTTGGTTTGAATATATATTTAGCAGCTGTTTTTCTAGCATTTCGGAAGTTAGTCGTTAGTATTAAAAAAAGGACGGAAATATCAAAGATCATGAATAATTTCTCGGATAGATTTAGTATTATATATTTCAGACAGTGCTGTAGATCTCGAAGGTGACAAATCATTTATATTATACAAGTCTAGAAAAATAAGAAAGTATAGCCATTATCAATTGAAATTATATAAAGTGTCAAAAAAGGACTTATTACCGAAAAGTCATGCACTAATGAGCAAATATATTAGAAATTTCAAAGTTCATGGATAGGCTCTTGGAGAGAAAATTAGCACCAAAATTTACATGACTCCACAGACAATACCATGGGTATCGTAAGTGACCAATCATATATGTTATATAAGTCTTAAAAAGTTCAAAATATTGCTAATATGAACTAAAATTATATAAAGATTCGACAAAGTTTCGAAAAATAATTCATTATATAAAAGTAACTAATGATATCAAAAATATATCAAAGTTCATGGATTGTCTCTCTGAGAGATAATCAGTACCATATATATCCGACAATACCAAAAATAACGTAAGGGACTAATGAAATAAGTTATACAAGAATTGAAACGTTTAATGATATGATCAAATTATCAATCGAAATTATATAAAGTTTCAAAAGAAGAAAACATAGCCTATCATACAAAGTCGTGATTCCTACCTCCAGATATTGCTGCTTTCCCGATATTCAACAAGAGGTCCAAAATGAGGTCCACAATTGATGCATCTTGTGAAAGTTAATCCAGAAAGACGATTCGGTTGTACTATTTATTATTTTAATTGTTTATCCTTCTGACGAACCTCGTTTAGAGTTACATAATTTACAAATTCGTCTATCTCTTTATCTCGATTGGTAATTTATGGTTGATGGTTCTAAATTTGCATAATGTATAAATATCACGAAAATCTAAAATATCAAAATAGTTCTCGAACCCAAAAGTATCCTTAAAAATTCGATAATTTAATGTCTTCGAACATGCTTGCACATTTGAAAACCATGTTTGTTGAAACTGATCTTGGAGTGATGTTCTGATTGTATTCTTTAGCCAAATGTCACTAATACATGTTTGAGACAACCACACAAAAGATAATCCCGTTTCATTAAAAATAGATTCAACATGGTTTAACCATCTAAAATTTACATCATTTTCATTTGGCAGCTTATACAGTAGTTTATAAATGGTCGCTGATAATTTAGTCGGTTTACCACATACTAATTTCACCCAAAATGATACCATACGGACTTTTATATCTAAATTGATGGGATATCGTCCAAGTTCACCATATATTACGCAATTTGGGGTAGAAGACCTTAGGTGCAGAAGAAGCTTACAGAATTTTAATTGAACTTTCTCCAAAATGTCGTTATTCCCAAACCCCCAAATTTCACAACCGTACAATAAGACCGGTTTCACTAACTTGTCAAATAAATCTAATTGACAATTAATAGATAACCCATGTTGTCTCCCCTTTTTGATTACCTCATACATTGCCTTTGTAGCTTTTTCTGCTAATTGTTTTCTACAGTTATAAAGCACGTTCGGTCTTTCAAAACAATTGTTATTTTTGAGTCGCTACCATAAAATTATCGTTGCTACACACTACAGTATATCGCTAAATAGTATTAAAGAATCCAAAGTTTGTACGAAAATTAAGTAAGCTAGGTGAAATAAGTTGACATATTTGGTGCTATCAGTTACAGTTGAAAATATGAACGTAAACTAGATGAATATTAATGAAATAACACAATCTTGACTGCTATACCAAAATTATTTACATAATCACCTATTATATCTTGTTTTGTCTTATCCCAAGCATAAAAACATAGCCGTATTTGACACAACCTTTTTCAACTTTTGATCTTCAGTGCTGTACAACTTTGTACTTTTTTTACTTTCGATCTTTTATATCTGGGCTTCACTGGTGAGTTTTGTGTGGACGAGGCGCGTTTTTGGCGTATTGAATTTTAAACCTGATGCCTTTTGTTATCTATTAATCATGTGTTTCTTTGTCTAATACGTTATCCTATTTATTTGTATTGTAGTCCTGTAATGTTATGTTGTCATTTCAATGTTATATTTAACATTGCCATTAAAGTGCGATGTTTGGAATGCCACAAAACCAGGTTCAACCCACCATTTTTATCTTTAAAAATGTCCTGTACCAAGTCAGGAAAATGGCCATTGTTGTATTATAGTTCGTTTCTGTGTGTGTAACATTTTAACGCTGTGTTTCCGTTGTGTCGTTTGTTTTATCTTATATTTGAGTGTGAATTCACATTACTATAAGACGTGTCACGGTACTTTTCTATCCCAAATTCATGTATTTGGTTTTGATGTTATATTTGTTATTCTCATCGGATTTTGTATAATGCTTAGTCCGTTTCTGTGTATGTTACATTTTAATGTTGTGTCGTTGTTCTCCTCTTATATTTAATGCGTTTCCCTCAGTTTTTGTTTGTTACCCCAATTTTGTTTTTTGTCCCTATATTTACGAGTTTTGAACAGCGGTATACTACTGTTGCCTTTATTTGGCTAAGTCATTGGTGTCAATATTAAAATTGAGGTAAACACATCAAATATAAGAGGAGAAGAACGACACAACGGAAACACAACGTTAAAATGTTACACACACAGAAACGAACTATAATAAAAATGGCCATTTTCCGGACTTGGTACAGGACATTTTAAGAAAAAAAAACGGTGGATTAAACCTGGTTTTGTGGCTAGCCAAACCTCCCACTTTATGGCAATATTATATATAACATTAAACTGACAACTAGTACCACAGAAGGCTGAATGCCTACTAAAATGACTCATCTCCAGTGATAGTACCCTAGATACCGATTGCCCACCAAAACCGACACCTCCCTCGTGATAGTAAATTAAGATGGGATATTGATATCAGTGGAAATGACACGACTTTCAGGAATTTTCATTTTCAACAACATTTAATAGCATATGATTGAAAAACAAAAGACAAAAACAATGAAATTATCGTAACAAAAAAAGACAAAAACGGAACAGCAAAAAATTATCCAAATCATTACAGTACCAAACCAGTGCTTATTGGTACTTGTGTCTTTAGGGTCGACACTTAAGCACCAATTGAACCTTCTCAGTAATAATTTAATGCCAAGTTAGGCTAAATATATAAAGACGCATACCAATATGCATGGATAAAACTTTCACCTGGCAAACGTAGTTGAAAATGCTCGAAAGCTTAATTAATACAACATCAGTTTACCGATGTTAAGTACCATAACTCGATTAAGGAGACAAATCTAAGTAACACACACAAATGCATTGCATTGAATTTAAAGGTAACCGGTGCGTTTATAGCTACATGTCTATGTGTGCATCATCCCCTATGTGAATCTACACTTAATAAAAATGTCCCAATTGGGAATAGGACACACTCAGTTTGACAGACCAGATGATTTGAAAAACGTGACGCCAATGAGTTGACACACTTACACAACGTATCGGTCAAAGATATACATCGGTTAAGAGTATTCAATAAAACAATACAGGTTATGTAATACCATCACGTAACACCACTTTAAGTTGTCAAAAGCAAAATGTAAGCTGAACGTAGAAATAGCTGAACAGGCCTTCATCATGATTTTATAGTATCATACAACTATTACATCACTTGAAAGAAAACATTAATGATATGCGCAACCCATCTGTCTCTGATTGAAAGTAACTGCATTGTAATCAAAGATTTAGCAACATAAAACACAAATTAATGCATTAAGCCTGATAACATTAATGGCAAATAATTGAATTTGCTTGTTGGAAAACCCCAGTTCTCAGCCTCATTTTGAAGGTTCAAAAACCTGAAATCAGGCACATCTGTGCTTGGTTCCAATACAATAAATATAAATTAGTTGATCAATACATACTAATTGTGGTCATTAACAGTTTTGTTAAATAACCGTATATTACAATTGGAAACAAATTGTTGATGTCATGACCATAATGTGAAGAAAATCGTTTTTCAATGCCACAGCCGTTTATGCGACATTATCAACAAAATCGTTAATGGCCTTGACAAATATTGTGATATGGTAACGATTTTACAGAAATTATTCAATAGATGAATTTGATAATAACAAACCTTATGACCTTCGAACATATCAGAATTATCAGCGAAAGCTTGTATGAAACAAAACAATATAATAAAGCTTATATATATATATATATATATAAAAGAATATGTATTATTGTAGAACATGTTTAGACGAGTTGTATATACATTATGTACACAGCCATGTATCACCATCATTGATGGCGATCCGATG